>CATIWJ010030655.1:0-10818 GCA_949640765.1 Croton laevigatus
GATTAACACTTCAAATTAAATGGTAATACAGATTATTTAGTTTGATTACTGACAATTCAGTAAGTTATTCTGAAAAAAGAGCGGAATTCACACCAATTAATTCAATTTATGTTCTTTTTTTTTTCTTCTGCTACTCAAAGTTGTTGAAATAATTGATTGCAGAGAGAAATGGAACAAGGAACACTGAACAGCTTAGCATTGTGAATGATTCATGGGAAAGGTAGAGTCTCAGAAGAAGAGGTGATGTTTCTGAGGCTAAATGGGGAAATTATTTGAGCAGTGGTTCACCTTGAAGAAACCAGTGGTTAGGTCTAATGGGTGTAGTCTTGAAAACAAAGGAACAAGCACGGGTGTTGCCTTAGCAGACACTCTGATGCTTAAGTCAGACCTCAGATCAGTCGATATAAGAGAGAATAGAGAGTGGAAATAGTAAGAGAGAGATTACCCGTGAATAGTAGATCTTTGGGGTATTTATAGTTGGGGAATTCTTAAGCATTGCTTACACGTTAACTCCCTATAATGATGACAGTAATGACAACTCTCCCATAATGATGACAGTAAATGTCAACTCTCTAGTAATGATGGCTGTAATATGTGTATAGAAACCTGTGCTTGTTAGGATATGGATGGCGTGTCTGCCCGTCCAATAAAAGTAATGATTACCAGAGGCATGACCCAAACTAACCTCTCGGTTGACTCTAGGCAAAGACCTGGGCGTACCGACCTCAGCGCCCTCGAGGTCGGTCATCGCATGCTGACCTTTATAACCCTCATTGGCCAGACCGAGCTTACACTGATCTTGGGCCTTCGCCTGGCTCAAGCATGGTTTTCAAACCTTGCGGCCCATCTGAGATGGACCCCATGTTGGGGGCGATATCATCACATGCCCCCCCCCAAGTCCCTTAGTTAAAGACTGAGGGCAATTACCATATGTGTTGACCTCAAAACATCTAATGATCGGTATCTTCTGAATAACCGCCTCGTTGGGCTTCGAGCCCTTTAGCCCATTAGGGCGCGTCTCATTATATTTAGGCGGCACTGTTTAATTTTTAAGGCGGCAGCTTTTTCCCACCTAGTGATCACTGTGCGACACGTGTCCCCTTTTAGGTGAAACGTCGCCTCGGTTCTGAAATTGCCATAATGGGTGGCTCTTCGCTTCTGTAACCGTCGCATAATTCCTTTTATAAATACCCACTTCCTTTTTTATTTGAAATTTTACTTGCTATCATCATTCTCAAAGCTTCTGCGATTCCGGTTTCCTTTTCTGCAATTCCGGTTTCCTTTTCTGCAATTCTCTACTTTCGGCCGGCATATCATACTCCCCCCCCCAAAAAAACCAGGTAGAATCTTGTTCTATTTGTCTTCTTTTGCTTTTCTTAAGTTTTAAGGATTTAAAGAGAGAAAATAAGCGATCAGAGCAATTCCCAAAATCCTTCTGTAGAATATGTTCCTCAATTTTCTGGTGAGGGATCCGGCGATAGTGTGTCTGATATGGTCAAGGGTCGTGAAGCGTCTAAGTCCCGGCCTCAGACTGAAGGGACGTCCACCTCCGGGGGACCATATATATCAGCTAGGGGATGAATCTGAGGAGTCTGAGGAGATTCCTCTGGGACAAAGAAGGAAAGGACAGCTTGTAATCACCGAAGGAAGACCATTATCTGCTCGGCCATTGGCAGTCGTGCCAACCTCGAGTAGGGGTGTTGTAGGGAAAAAATCTTCTGGGACCACCGATCCTCAACAACGGGTGGCGGGGTAGAAAGTAACTGAGCCTGTTGCAAAATGAAGAAAAGTAACCTCTGAAGCTGTGGCTGTCGAAGACATCCGATGTCAACTGAGCTTAGCGAAGGTCAGGGAGATAGCTTTCCTATACAACATCCCAAATGATTTCAAGTTTTATTTACCCGAAAAGGGTAGTAGTGCTGACCAGAGTCCTCTAGAGGAAGATGGTAGGATTATATATGTGGAGGACCTGATATCAGGGTTGAGGTTTCCTTAACTAAATTAGAGGAGGATCTACTGAATAGTTATAAGATGAACATTGCTCAGTTGCATCCGAACTCATGGAAACTCCTTCGATCAGTGTAATTTTTATCATCGTCTTGTCTGAAACCTTTCGCACTGACCCTAAGAGAATTGTTGGGGCTATACAAAGTGATGACAAAGAAAAGGTTCGACTATGTCTACCTTCAAGGAGATAAGAGACTGTTTACCCTGCTGTCCTATTTAAGAAAAGGTTGGAAAAAGGAGCTTTTTTGTGGTTGCCCACCCATCGCTGCGTGCTATCCCCCAGAAGTGGAATAGAGACATGCATTCGAAGAAGCCTAAAGAGCTCGGTGAACTGAGCAGAAAAGAGAGAAGGCATATAGATAGGCTTCTGAACATGGTGGCGAGTGGTTCCTATGATGCCGGCTACTTGACCGAGCATTGGTACTCGGGAGTGGTGGTCGATCACAAGGGGAATCGCCTGAATCAGGGCGGCGGTAAGTACCGTACATAATGTCTTAAGTTTGATCTTAGTACTGATCGTAACATCCTTTTTGATTGCTGCAGGAATGACGTCGTTTCAGGAGATGATGGCTGCCTTGGAAAAGAAGAAAGAGGAGAAGGCAGTTAGAAAATGATTGGGTTAAAAGGCCCGAGCAAAGAGAAGAAGGCTTCTGAAGAAGGAGAGGGGCTCCAAAGAAAGAGAAAAGGACCAAAGGTCCATAGGGAAGAAGTTCCCTCAACAAGAGTGGCTCCACCCAGGGTACCTCCACCTGTAATGGAGACGCATACTAAACAGCCCGTTGTCAGCCACGAGGGTACGTCGTCTATACCTGAGGTAGAAGAGCAGCATTATTGTGACAAACGTCGAAGGGTCGACTTTTTTACCAGGTCAGAAGGAACCACCAAGTCGGAGGGCACTTTCAGATCGATAGGTACTTTTGAGCAATTTGCGGTCGAGAAGTACGGACCTGGTCCTAGCGTGACCAACCTTGGTCTGTCATAAGATATCGTCAAGTCCGTTGCAATGTCTACGAACAGAGAGAGGTTCGCGTCCATGGGTCGTGCGAAAAGAGTAGCTCTTGGTTATAGCTACGGTCTGCAAGTGAGACATTATTGCTTGAATACATAGAATAAGCTGTACTGATATAATACTAATGATAATTTGTGTGGCAGATGTTGGAGCTCTTTCATACCGAGGCCGTCTTGATGAATAAAGTTGCGCGCGCAGTTCATGAACTGCGAGAAACATTCGAGAGAAGGGAGGCCGAGCTGAACATGAAGATTGCTGATCTGAACTTAAGTTTGGCAACCTGCAAAAAGGAGCTGAAAAGCCAAAGTCAGCGGAGGGACGCGGAGCTTCAAAGAAAGGATGCCGAGCTTCAGAGGAAGGAGGTAGAGCTTAGAAGGTTAAACGCTGAGCTGGAGGCCGCTAGTGGGAAGGAGCGAAGTGTGCGCTATGCCCTTGAGGCCTCGAAAGAGGAAGTTGAGATGGTGAAGGGGGAGCTCGGTGCGGCAAAGAAAGATCTTCATCTGATGGAAGAGAATCTTCACCTAGCAAAGGAAGACCTTACTCGGTCAGAGAAGGAAGTGACCGATGTGAAGATGAATGGCGCGGCCTGGTTGATCGCTTTCCGAGATGAGATTTTGCGAAAAGTGAGGAAGATGAGAGGAGGTGACATTGCTGATGTATTGAAGACATTTAAGCCAAGCAATGACATCTTTAACATACGTGCCTCCGATTCTGATGATGATGAAGGTGGTGAGGAGGAGGATGAAGGCGATCACCTCAGGGATGAGCAGTCTTCCCAAGTTGTGGAGAGAGTTTCTCCTTCAGAAGTAGAGAGGTTTGAAACATCTCGGCTGAAGGAACAGCATACTGATCCCCCTCGGAATGAAGAAAATCCTTCTGAGCATGCCACGGGTGGGCAACCAGAACTTCCTACCGAGCAGCAGAAGTCCCGTGTCAATCCGACTTATGGTCAGACGGACGATGTTGTTCGAGTAGATTAGGAATTTTTGTTTTCTCCTCTTCTTTTTTTTAGAGCGTTTGCAGCTCATCTTCCTTGTATCTATACTTATTGCTGGAATGAATATGATTTTTATTCTTTAATTTTGAATACTGAACTGAGATGACGTGTATTGAAAATTGAATGTAGATTTTAGCTTCAATCTGAGTGATGTACACTGTTGTTTAGCGAATTTCGTGAAAGGGTGATCCATGGATCGCGCTCAGTCACTTGGTGAACTTCATGAAAAGGCGATCCATAGATCACGCGCAGTCACTTGGCAAATTTCATGAAAAGGCGATCCATGGATCGTGTTCACTCACTTGGCGAATTTCACGAAAGGGCGATCGGCGAACTTCATGAAAGGGCGATCCATGGATCACGCTCAGTCACTTGGCAAACTTTGTGAAAGGGCGATCCATGGATCGCGCTCAGTCACTTGGCGTATTTCGTGAAAGGGCGATCTATGGATCGCGCTCAGTCACTTTGCGAATTTCGTGAAAGGGCGATCAATGGATCGTGGCGAATTTGAAGGACCTTGTCCTTTTGGTTGTTCTATGGAGGAGAGGCCTTGTAAGCAGTGGCCTTCCTTTATATAGTCTAGATCACCATTTGTGTAGAACTGATTCGAGTATAATTGACATTGTGAGGGTGTATTGTAACAAATATGTAGAATAAATTGGAGAATTTATCATCTTATTACTGTTGCCAAGATCAGTAGATACACCGAGCGATCCCAACTAGGTTGGCACCCCTGTAGCACCCTCATCATATCTATGGACTTACAAAAATATACATGGAGAATATTGTTAATCACAAGAAAGAAAATACACAAACATTATTGATAGTAGACTTTGAGGTTGTCAATATTCCAGGAGTGAGGCTGAACTTTTCCCTTCATGTCTTCCAGGCAATAAGCTCCCAGTCCTAGAACTCTATTGATCTTGAAAGGTTCGAGCCAATTGGGTTGTAACTTACCAACCCCTGCATTTCCTTTTGTGATCTCTGCCTTTTTCATAACGAGATCGCCTTCTTGAAATGTACGATTTCTAACTTTTTTGTCGTGGTAATGAGCGATTTTCTGTCTGTATGATGCTGCTCGTGCATTAGCCAGGTCTCTGAGCTCTTCGACTAGGTCCAGATCAGTCCTTCGTTCAACATCAAGATCAAGTTCAGCCGTAAAATCAACTCTGAAAGACGGTTGACCAATCTCGAATGGAATGACAGCTTTACTTCCATATACTAATGAAAAAGGATTTTCGCCTGTTGGAAATCTTAGAGTTGTTCGGAAGCTCCACAAAACACTCTAAAGTTCATCAACCCATTTACCCTTCTTGTCGTCCAACCTCTTCTTCAACCCTTGAAGTATTGTTCTGTTAGTGACCTCTGTTTGACCATTGGTCTACAGGTGTGCAACTGAGGAGAACTGGAGATCTATATGGAGACCTTCGCAAAAGGCTCGGAATTGTCTGGAATCAAATTGTTTGCCATTGTTAGTGATGATGACGCTTGGAATCCCGAATCTCATAACAATATTTTTATAAACAAAGTCAGTGACCCTTTTCTGGGTGACGGTTGCAACTGGATCTGCTTCTGGACACTTAGAGAAGTGATCAATGGCTACGATCAGAAACTTACACTACCTCAACCCCCTAGGAAAGGGACCCAATATATCGATTCCCCACTGATGGAAAGGCCAAGCTGCCCCAATAGGAGAAAGGGAAGAGGTCGGTACTCGTTGCACATTGGCATTCTCCTGGCATCTCCGGCATTTCTTAACCATTTCCTCAGTATCTGTCTTGATGGTTGGCCAGTAATATCCCTGCAGGAGAACCTTGCGAGCTAAAGTAGAGGTGGCTTCGTGTGCCCCACAAATGCCTTCATGAATCTCCCGCAACACATACTGTCCTCTCTGCTTTGAAATGCACCTCAGCCAATGATGGGTTCGGGAACGCCTGTAGAGGTCCTCTCAAAACCAGCTATACTCTTTAGCTTGCCTAATGAGCTTCTCAGCCTCTTTCTTATCTTCTGGCAGTTTGCCCTCTGCTAACCACTGAACAATGGGCTCCATCCAAGTGTCTTGCCATTCCACTGTATATGAGTGTTCCCCTACGGAGGTCGGGAACTCCTGTATACTCAGGGGTATATTCTGCAAATCGTCCACTCGACCTTGAGCTGCTGCTTTAGCAATTTCATCAGTTTCCATGGTCTGCTCCTTTGGAACTTGCATAAGTTTCCACCCTGCCAGCATCATCTTTTGAGCTATCTCCACATACGGGATTAACGCATCTTTTCTGACCTTAAAGTTACCTTGCACTTGATTGACAACTAACTGCGAATCACTATAAATTATCAAATGATCCATTCCGATCTCCCTGGCCAACTTTAAGCCGCTCAAAAGAGATTCATACTATGTACCGTTGTTGGAAATGGGAAACTCTAGCCTTACTGCATATCTAAAGATTAGCTGGTTAGGTCCCTTGATCACAATACCGACTCCTGTTCCTTCAGTACACTCAGCTCCGTCTACCCACATCTGCCACTTCTCCACAGGAATACCCTGGGATTCTTCTATAGGAGTGAGCTCAGCAATAAAATCTACCAGAACATGAGCCTTCAAAGATTTTTGGGGCTCATACTTGACGCCATAAATTCCGATCTTGACTGCCAACTCAGCGATTCTCCCCGATATCTCTGGCTTCTGAAGAATCTTGCGAAGAGGGAGGTCGGTTCTAACAATGACACTGTATGCTTTAAAGTAATGGCGGAGCTTCTGTGTTGACATGTACAGAGCCAAAGCATGCTTTTTAAGCTTCGGGTATTTGAGCTCAGCATCGTGCAAGACCCGACTGACATAGTATATAGGGAATTGCTCTCCATCTTCCTCTCTAACCAATACCGCCGCAACGGTATCTTCGGTTGTAGCCAAGTAAATAAACAGATCTTCCCTCGTAACAGGTCAGCTAAGAAGCGGTGGAGAGGTCAAGAAAGTTTTTAGCTCTTCAAAGGACCTTTGACATTCTTCTGTCCATTGAAAGTTCTTGAGACCCTTCAAAGCTTTGAAGAAGGGATGGCAACATTTGGCAGAGCATGAAATGAACCGAACCAGGGTAGTGATCCTACCATTAAGCTGCTGAACCTCTTTTAAGGATGAAGGAGGCTTCATTTCTAATATCGCTTTTATCTTCTCGGGATTGGCCTCTATCCCTCTTCGTGAGACCATATATCCTAAAAATTTTCCTACCGGCACCCCAAACACACAATTCTCTGAATTCAGCTTTAACTTATTGGACTGAAGGACATTCAGTACTGTGGCTATGTCTTTGGCATGGTCTTCCACCTTTGCGCTCTTGATGATCATATCATCAATATAGACTTCAACTATCCCGCCTATATGATTTTTGAACATGGCGTTGACCATTCTCTGATAAGTGGCTCCTGTATTTTTTAGTCCAAACAGCATCATCTGGTAGCAATAAGTCCCATGATCTGTAATGAAAGCTGTTTTATCTTCATCCCATCTGAACATGAAAATTTGGTGGTATCCTGACTTGGCATCTAGGAATGAGTAAAGGGCAAACCCTGCTGTCGAGTCTACTAACTGATCAATACTAGGAAGGGGATAGGGGTCCTTTGGGCAGGCCTTGTTGAGGTCGGTGAAGTCCGCACATATGCGGTAGGACCCATTGGATTTTTTGACTAAGACCATATTTGCAAGCCACTCCGAGTACTGAACTTCCCGAATGACTCCAGCATCAAGTAACTTTTGCACTTCTTTCGCAATAGCAATTTGCTTTTCTGGAGAATGCTTGCGTTTTCTCTGGGCGATAGGCATCACAGAGGGATCAATGTTCAACTTATGAACAATAATTTTGGGGTCAACTCCAACCAAATCAAAAGTCTTCCATGTAAAAGCTATCTTATGATCATGAAGGGTTTTAACTACCTGTTCCTTCACTACTGGGTTCATCTCGGAACCAACAATGACATCTTCTTGACCGAGCTGTATCTTCTCTGTATCACCTTTCGGTTCGACCAAGGGAGGATGCAATGGGGACTCTTGGATATCAACATGTGCTGCTTGGAATACCTCTTTTAAAGTATTAAAATAAGCTTGCCTAGCCAGCTCTTGACTCCCATGAGCTATGGCTACTCCCTTCAATGTAGGTATCTTCAGACATAAATGATAGATGTTATGGATGGCCCCAGTCTGATAGAGGTAAGGTCGGCCCAAAAGAATGTTGTAAGCGAATGGAATGTCAGCTACCATGAACTTCACCTTGACATCCCTGGTAATGTCATCATCACCGAGCTCCACCTGGGTCTTAATCGATCCCTCTAACTTGACGGTTTGATCCCCGATACCTACTATAGGTGTTCTGACTAGCTTCATCCGCTTGGGATCCAAGTTCATCTTGCGAAATGCATCCAAGGTCAGTAGGTTAACTGAGCTGCCATCATCTACAAGGATGCTCTTAACTTTGCAATTATGAACGATCCATTGAATTACCAAAGCATCATTATGGGGATGCTTCACGTGCCTTGCATCCTCCGGAGTGAATGATATACTGCACCATGTAGAAGGATGGGAGTTGGGCTGGGGAAGATCTTTTTGTGCAATTGAATACACCTCTCGAACTGCTCTTTTTCTTTTGGTAGAGCTTTCCCCTCCGTAGCTGCCTCCATGGATGACATTAATCTCACCAGCGATCTGCCTCTCACCCTGCCTGATGCGGTCATCCCTCCTATCATCTCTTTGGTCTTCTCTTCTACTGTCTCTCCGATCATTATCATTATTTCTAGAGTTATCACGAGATGATCGAATATGGCAATCGATCCCAGGTACTCTTCTCTGGATCCTCTATGTCATGGCCATTATCACGATGGAACTCACAATATTTATTGTTATCCTGCTTGGCTCTTGTGGAATTGCCTATCTTGGGGGGGCCATTTAATCTCCTCTCCTTTCTTCTTTATCCACATCAAGACCTCTCTCCTGGAGGTTTGCAAGGGAGTAAAATTTGAATTGCGATCTCGCCCCGACCTTCGTCTGTCTGAGCCTCCTGATCTTTTCCCAGAGCCACCACCATCATTCACATCTCTGCTATTTTCACCACCTTTCTTAGGCTGCTCTTCGGGTTCACTGATGGGTGTCGAATCCACCAAAAATAAAATTTAACCTGCTTTTCCAAAATAAATAAGAAACTTGCAAATAGGGTGAGAAGGGTCGAACCCAAGGGATTATCCTTGCCCAAAGCTAACCAGAAACTGAAACAAAAAGCTGAAAATTAAAGTGAAAGGGGGATTTTTAAGAATTAAAATACTAAAAATGAAAATAAACAGCAAAATAAATTAAATATCGAAAATCAATGGAAAACGAGCTCAGTCAAAGGTAATTCTTGGTATGAAGTTCATTGGATTGATCATTGACTCTAAGATAACCCTTTAATTAAATATTACAGACAAGTTATAGCCAGGAAGTACGACGACCCAACCAATCTTTCCTTATTATTAGATTATTAAGGTACGACCTAATAATAATCCCTAATCAACAAACAACCCTAAGTACGACGAAAGATTTAATTTGCCAATTGCATTAAAATCTAGAAAGACCCTGCCCTAACCAACAAAGACTACGAGAATTCATTTAGATTAAATTATGCCTTCACTTAATATAACCCAAAAGCCTGGTTACAATCAAGTTATATCAATCGCTACTTGTTATCAAGTCGACTAAACAATTACGGATTTAGCTGCGTTGATTAGCTATGTAAGTTCCTATTAGATGAACAAAGGATCCTGTTTGATCATGTAACATAAAGAAACTAAGGATATATTTTCCCAATAAGCCACAGAAAAGACATAAATGCAATATATTAATCAAAGAGAATTAAAGAACATTAAGATCTCACAATCGTTAGAAACTCCAACCTTGAATCAACCTTTGACTGAAAAATAAAGTATTTAGCCACACATGGCCATGGAAAAATGCTGCTATTTCTTCAAGAAAATAAAACAAAAATAAAACGTAGCTAAGGGAGGCTGAAAACAGAAATGCCCCCTGCTGTGTGTCTAAAAATGGTTTTCCCTTTTGGTTCCTGCTGTTCTCCCTTTTATAACCAGCTGCAACCCCTTCCTTTTGAATAATTAATTTCCAGCCTATCCTCTTCTTTTCTACTCTGTTCTTTACTTCCTTTCCAGCCAATGCAGCCCTCCTTTTTTTCAAATAATTAATTTCCAGCTCATCTTCTCTTGCATACACTTGAAGGATTAAAAACTTTCTGATTGAAGTCCCACACCCATCATCTTGAGCACAATAATATTCTGCCAGCCTTGTGAAGAATAAAGAAAAGTTTTCTGATTGAAGTTCCAGCACACTCATTATCTTTTGCAGCCAATATGGTGATGAGCTGGATAAAAATATACTGAAAATGCATGCCCATTTCTCTGCCCAAAATGCAGCTCCTTTGTGCCCAAAACACAGCCCTTTGTGCGTTTTTGTTTAGTTCCCAAAATAGTATAGTTTCAACCAAAATGTAGCTCGTCAGGTCTTCCTCTGCAGTTAGCCTTGGGCAAGGCTAACCCCTGGGCAGCATCGAGAAATCATCCATCCAGCTTTGATTTCGACTTTAATGATTAAAAATTGATCATATATGTCCTTTTCGCTTCCTTTAAGCCAAATCCAACCATTCCTAATCAAAAGAATAAAAACTAAATAAAATTCCACAATTAAGAACATTAATTACCAAATAAACACAAAATTAGGAACCAAAAATATGTTGGATTTGCTAGTTATCAAATCTCCCCACACTTATCCCATGCTTGT
>CATIWJ010030673.1:0-12193 GCA_949640765.1 Croton laevigatus
TCATCGCGAGCGCAACACTACCATTACGCGCGCGACGACACTTAATTTTTCGGGAATCGTCTTTTTATTCATTGCGACCTCGTGTTCTTCTTCATCATCATCAGTTCAAAACCCTAAAAATCTGAAATTCTCTTCCGAAACCCACTGATTAATCTTCTGAATCTTTCCTTTCATCTCTTCTTCTAACACCAAATCGACAACAATGGCACCTAGGGTTAAAATTCCTCAACTACCTGCTCTCCTTCCTAATAAAGTTCCAAATCAGTTTGATTTAACACAATACAAATTGTTCCAAAGCTTTTTGGCTCGGAAATTCGAAGGAATTCGCCTCATTGATGATGAAGAACTCAGAAAATTGGGAGTTCTTGATGAAGTGAATGTCCTTCTTGCTAGAGGAAGCCTCCTAACCATAGCAACCATCTCTGAACCAGGCTACAAGTGTCTTACGAGTGAATTTCTCACTTCTCTCAAGGCATTCTATGAGATGGACGACAATCACCAGCCTACAATCATCTCTCATATCACGTTTACTCTATTTGGTGAGTCTTTCAACATTCCTAGTGCTAGACTTGCTCAAATTTTTAATCTTCAAGTAGGTTATCTTTCTGCATTTGCTGAATTATCCCCCACTGATATTGCAAACACTTCCCAAGCTATTTCTGTCGATCCCACACATGATGCTCGCAACTCTAAAGCGACTGCTTTCCGAACCCTTTCCATTTGGCTCATTCATCAAGTCATTTCCAATTCAATTCTTGCTAAGAAAGGGTCAAATAAAGTCTCCCAAAAAGACTTTCTAATTCTTCATTGCATCCACAATGCCCTTCCCTATTGTGGTGTAACTGTTCTTGTTGAACATTTCTTGGAGATCAAGAAAATCTCCAAAACTATTATTTCCATCTCCCATCTTATTACCCATCTTGCTAATCATCTCCTTCCTCTTCATACTTCACAATTTCGCAACTTCATTCGCCTTGACACCAAAATCTCCCATCCACATAAATTCACCATTGATTATCTTACTGATAAGAGTAAGATAATTGAGAAGGACACCTACGCTTTTAAGGGAGGACTTCCTTCCTTTGGAGCAGCCAGGGTTCCTCCAGCTCGACCACTTCACATGCCTCCTCGTCAATCAAAACGCCCTCGTTTTGCTGGCTCCTCATCCACTACTTCATCATCCGCCTCTGTTTCCTACACTAGGAAGGATAGGAGGATGCTTAAAAACGTCTTCAAAATGTTGCGTACCCTTCTCTCGGTGGAAAACATTTTTTGTTCATCCGCCTCTGCCAGTTCTGATTCTAGTGATGATGATGATGATGATGATGATAATGAAGACGGTGATCAGTTCGAAGTTCGTCCCTCTGCTCCTCAAGACAAAGGCAAAGGGATAGTCTTTAGGGATTAGTTATGTTATTTTGTATTGAACTTCATGTTATTTTGTTTCAAATCTCATGTAAAAATTTTCAATTATCAATGAAATTATCTTTTTTAAATCTTTTGATCTTGTTTGACAAAGGGGGAGAATTATTTGAGTTGTTGATATATGTATTGAATTGTCATTACATTGTGTGTTGCTATCATATGGTTGATTTGTGAATTGTTATGACATTAAGACATGCATACATTAAGGGGGAGTTAAAATTTTACAGTAACAACATCTAAAACACTTGCATTTATCTTTCTCAAAATCACAACTCAAGATTACTTGTCAAAAAATCAAAAAGGGGGAGATTGTTGTGCTTAATGTTCTAAAAATCCCTTGTTTTGGTTATTTGTCAAAACTAACTTGAATTGTGATCTACTAATTCCTCAACAAGTGTTTAAAGTGCAGAATAATCATGCTCATAACAAAAGCCTAATAGATTTGAATCAAACTAGCAAGCAAAAACAAGTGTACAATTTCTGTATCAAGCATCGCGCGCGCAACCTAAACATGAGATGTAACCATCGCGCTCGAGACAAAATGAAATTGGTTCCAGTAGCTATCCAAAAAATGTGTCGCGCGCGCAACAACAAAAACCTTGTTACCATTGCGCTCGCAACACTCACATAATTGCTGATCAGAAGAACAACACTGTGACCATCGCGCTCGCAACCTAAGCATTGCGCCCGCGACGAGGCTCCTGTCACACGACAACGGCTAGTGCTTGACACTCTGTCACCACTTCCTAAAATCCATTAAAACTTGTCTCATGAACTTGTGTGTGGTCGCGCTCGCAATGTACGTCGCGCTCGCGACCACCTGCAAATTTAAATATGCTGTTTTATATTTTAAATTTCAAACGGCTAGATTCTGAAGTTTGGGTATAAATACCCTTTTAATTTGCATTAATGAGGGACAACACAACTACTGAAACTTATCTTCAATCAACCTCATTGTGCTCAATCTTTATTCTCATCAAATTTCATTTACTACTTGAGTGTTAGTTATTTGGGTAATCTATAAACCCTTTTCTTTGTTAGTTGTTTAAATTCAAGAATTAGCTTTAAATTCTTACTGTCATTTTATTGTAAGTTTGGAGTAATCACAAACCCTAAGTTTGAGGTGAACTTGTAAAACCTCTTGTATTCTTGTTTATGTCTTAGTGGAATCCAATTCCTTTCTAGGATTGGAGAAGTGGAAGTAGGCAAGGAGTCTTTGGCCGAACCACTATAAAAATCCTTCTAGTAATCCACCTAATTTTCGTTTCAATTTTTTAGAAGGCCACTAATTCACCCCCCCTCTTAGTTGCCAAGGGACCAACATAGTGACCTTTCATCGCCGTTTAATTGATTTTGACCGATTCTGGCCGAATACAGCGGAGTCACAAGAAAGTATGACTATTTTTGGAATCTATAAGTCGAGGGCTTTCCAATAACATGTTGCTAAATTTGAATAAACATCAATAATAATCAATAAAAAAATTTCAATAAACTTTATGGGCATCAGTATCAGTAACATCCAATAACAATAAAATAAAACTCTATAAAAAAATTCAATGAGTTTCAATAAGCTTCAATAATATTCAGTAACAATTAGTATCAGTAACATTCAGTAGCAATCAATAACAACAAAATAAAACTTAGTACAAATCTATAAAGAAATTCAATAAGCTTCACTAACAATCAATATCAGTAACATTCCGTAATAATCAGTGCATTCCTAAAATAGGCAAGGTCATCTTCTTCATCATACACACTACATAGAAAGTGCTATTTCTTTAATTTTCATAGTTGTGTGCTATTTTTTTAAATGAAAGTGGGAAAATATGCTATATTGTATAATTTTTCATAAAAATATTTGAATATAAATATTTATATTTAGAATTTAGGTCAATTTATTTTTTAAAAGAAATTTAGGCTAATTTAATTTTGAAATATTAATTATCCTATCATAATCAAATTAAAGTTGACGAATTTCAATTTCTTTATAGTAAAATTAAATATGTGATTATTATTTTTTTTTTTTAGAGGCAAAGGATTCAACCTCTGAACTATATACCCAAATTACAAAATCACTTCCCATTAAATTGTCTTATGTAAAAAAAATCTGAAATTGTTTGTTTGACTTAGTTTACATATTTTATATATGGATGAAACATTTTTCATATTAAGAATGATAAAATTGCTGTTATGAAACATTTTGGTTGAAAGCTACGCTCACAATTTTGGGCCCGGTGGTTAGTAATGGTTACTAATAGCGAATAACTGATAACTTATTAATATTACTATGTGATAAAAATTTCAATGGTGGTCGTCGATGTTACAATATAAATTACGAATAAAAGTATAATTATATACAAATATAATTTTATCCAAATTAAGTTGAAGATCCACTCTAAAGTTCAACATCAATCATCTTCTGAAAAAATAGTTCAATCTCAATCACATAATCCAAATAACGAATGTAAAATAATTTCATGATTAGAGACAGAATTGAGGTACTCAATTGGACGCTACCCCACTATTTAAATTAGGAAAGCAGATTCACTATACCTATTAGTACTTAATTAAATAATGGGTTAAATAATGGTTAAAAGAAAGATTATATGTCAATTTTATAAAACCAAAGAATATGCTTCTTCTGCACTCAATAATATATAATTAAAAGCAAAAACTTTGACTCTAATTAGCCCAACAAAGGCATCCAACTTTCTCCTAAAATTTCATATATTAAAAAGGGAGGGGGATACATGTTTTTATCCAACACAATATTTACAAAAAATTGCATATAGCACATGTTCTAAAAAATTTTAAAAAGTGCAATAACCTACCGTTAGTTTAGCACTAGTTTTTTTTTTTTAGCGTATATTGCATTTACACATTTTATATTCTTGTCATTGATTTTATAGTTAATGTAATTAATTATATATTGATAATAATAAAATTTATATAAAATAATAAATTTTAGTGTTAGTATCGTTAATTTAAAAAATCTTAAAATATTATTAATTATATAAATATAATTAAATTTTAAAATATTTTTATAAAATAAAATTTTATCGAAATAAATTTTGATATTATTTTTATTTTAAAAACATATTTTTTAATTTTATAAGTTTTTAATCAATTAAATTGATTAATTATATGAATATTTTATCTCATAATAATTTTAAATAATATTACTTAAAAATTTTGTGATTGTTAATAATTTTATAAATAAATTATTATTAATTATGTTAATCATTAAATTACACGAATATTTTATCTCATAATAATTTTCAGTAAGATTACTTAATAATTTTGTGATTGTTAATTATCTTATATAAATAAATTATATTAATTATGATAATAATTAAACTAACATATTTTATAAATTAGAAACTAATACTAATTAGATTAATAATTAAAATAAAATATTATATAAATTAATTAATTTAGTAATTTTTTAAAAATATTTATACTCATTTTAGATATTCGTTGTTATTGCACTTAAATATAGGAATATTATTTATTATGAGTATATTCATCTGCGGTTTGATTATGAAAATCAAAATTTTAATATAATATATGATTAAAATATTTTTCTCATTCATATCTTTTTTTAAATTAAAAGCGAGTAGGTGAAAGTATTTTGTGAAAAAATGTAATTGATTATATTTAACAATATAAAATAAAATAAATTATCATATATGTTTTAGTAAAATATCATATTTAGAATGTAAATGTTGATAAATCTAATAATATCATAATTTAAATTTTTTAAATAGAATACTAATATTAATATTTAGCTTTAGATTTTTTAATTTAAATAAAATATATTAATAATATTAATATTATTTAACTTTATGATTTTCTAATTATAGTATAATATTAATACTAACTCCTAATTATTAGACTTATTATTAATTAATTAAATTATAATACAATACTAATACTAACTCTTTATTATAATAACTTATTAATAATAATAATAGTATTAGGATTGTTATTAATTAATTGATTAATTTAATTAGAATATGTTGGCCCTAAATGAACCCAAGAGTGAGGGTGTTGAATTGGGTTTTGAAAAGAATGTTTTTTGCTAGAGTAAAACTTTAAGTGATATTTCGGACCGTTAAAGAGAGTTATCCAGGGAAGGTCGGACCGTTGAGAAATTAGGTCGGTAGATGAAATAGGAAGAGGTACCGAACCGAACCTGCACACAAGATGAAGTAAGATCGGGCGAGGCCCTCAGGCGATCACTCCGATGCTTAAGTCAGGGTTTGCTTAGCTCAGAAAGGAATAATAAGAGGAAAGCAGTAAATGTGATACCTGGCAAAGTAATCGAGGTTTGGTATTTATAGCAAAGAGTCCCCTAACGATTGTCATAGTACGGGTTGACAATTCCTGACATTCCTTTAGTACTTTCAGTGGCTTTGTCGGCGTATGGTTCTGCAGCAGTTCTGACATGTCAGTCTCAAGTCTGCTCTTGGCGTTTTCCGAACCGATATCTTGGGCGCAGGCTCTCTGATGCTGGTCAAGCTATTGCGGAGATGTCGCATTCGGACATTGGATGATAGTCCGATGTCCTAATTTCCATTCGACCGGGCGATTTGCAGATCTTCAAACCGAACCATCAAGATGTGGGATTGGACCGACCTATCCCAACGATTTAGAGGGACGGTGTTATCACATGTCCCCCCCTAGGTCCCTAAGTCAAAGACTGAGGGTTATAATCGGGTACCAGGCTGTCCAGAAATCTGACTAATGGGTTTGGCCCATGCAGGTATTCGGCCCATAGAAGCGGCGTGCCTTTGCATTTATTTCTCTGACGGTTTCTTTTCCGTCCCATGTGCCTGTGTGACACATGGTCGAGTTCCAGATTGTTCTGCGTCGTTTCACTCGCCTTTCTTCTACCTATAAATATATGGGTCCTAATTCATTCGGAACCTTGTTGCTGTCGCTTTCAATATCCGAACTAAAAGCTTTTCTCTCGACCGATCTTCGTTTCCAATTATTCGCTCTATCATCCCCCCAAAGTAAGGTAAAGAAATCTTTGCCGTTTGTTAAAATGAGTGATCAAAGTGACTCCCAGAATCCATCCATCAACTCCGGAAGCCAGTTTTCTGACCGGGAAGTCCGACAGTCTTCACCAGGTAGTTCTGTGGAAGAGACGTCCACGAGTGGGCGGACGGTGGAAGAGGCATGGCCTACTGGCGGACCGTACCGGCTGAGAGATGAACAAGAGAAGGAGACCGAAGTGAGGTTAATTCGTAAGGGTCAAGGATCGCGGGTGGTCGAAGAATCTTCTAGGGTGGCTGTGCCTAAACCGATTATCCCAGCCTCTGTTGGAGCAGGTCCTTCAACAGTAGAAAGGCAACCTGCTAAAGGAAAGAAAGAACGCCAGCCAGCGGCTGCCATAGGGGAGATCACCAGTCACATGATGCTTCGTGAGGTGAAACAGGTGGCGAACTATTACAAAATCCCTTCAGATTATTTGGTGTATTCTGCTGATTCGGACTTCGGTGCTGATCAATCTCCTCCGGGCGATGGGAGGGCCGTCTATGCAGAACATCTTTTGTCCGGTCTGAGATTTCCTTTAACGAGACTGGAAATTGATTTTTTGAATTTTCATCAGATAAACATCGCCCAGTTACATCCGAACGCCTGGAAAGTAATCCGAGGTTTGCAGTTTTTGGCGTCAGTCTGTGGTGAGGGGTTCGCCTTATCGATAAGGGAGATACTTCATCTGTACAAGGTGATACCTAGCAAGAAGTCCAATCACGTCGCCCTCCAAGCAAAAAAGAAGGTGTTCAACCTTCCATCTTCAGTGAAGCATAACTGGAAGATGAAGTATTTTATGATCACCCACCCTTCACTAGCTGAAGTACCCAAAGACTGGAATAAGGAAGTAAAGGCTACCAACCCCCGCGATCTAGCCGATATGACTCCAGAGGAGAAAGAGCATTTAAATGCACTCATTGAGATGGTGGTGGAGGGTCCTTTCGATGGCGAAAAATTTGTTCGGAACTGGTATTCCGGAGTGGTGGTTGATCATGATGGGCGTCGCCTTAATCCAACTGGAGGTAAATTTCCTGTTGCAATGTCTCAATTCTGATGTACTGATCATAACATCGGTCTGTCGCTTTTCAGGTATGTCGAGAGTTGCAAGGAGGCTGGAAGCTTTAGAGAAGAAGAGGGCTGCCCAATCTAGTGGGAAGCCTGAATAAGACAAAGGCAAAGGGAAGGTCGTCCAAGATCAAAGGCCGCCTTCCCCAAAGAAGAATGTGCCTCCAAAGGTGTCCGCGACAATAGTCGCGGATCCAAAGAAGGTCGCCAAACGTCCTGCTCCTACCGGGGCGGGGTCTGCACCGGTACTGCTTGTTAAAGAGGCGGTTGCAAAACCAAAAAAACGAAGAATAAGTGAGGAACAGGAGGCTGAGGAGAGTGAGGCGTCATTCAGTGTAGCCGATCTGCTTGAGGAGAAGTTCGGAAGTAGGGTTTCGTTCACGAGCCTTACTGTTGCCGATGACATAGGGACGTCGATGCTGCTGCCTAATGACTTTAGGCGGGTTAACGAAATGATGAGAGCCACAAGGATTACGACTGGCCTCAGCCACTGCTTGCAGGTAAGACAATGTTCCAGTAACTCCTTTTTTTTTTTTTATGCATGCGTTTTGTAGGCTGCTGAGGTGTTGAAAGCAGAGGCGATGATAATGTCCAAAGAGTTGGACGAAGTTATGGTAGGCCATAATGAGGTGGAGGACGAGAGGGACGATCTTCGCCGAAAGAACGACGATCTGGAACTGACGGTCCTAGCTCGGGATAACAAAATAAAGGAGCTCGAGGCACAAGTGGCCGCGTTGACTAGAGCTGTGGCCGAGAGGGACTATGACCTCTCAAAGGCCAAAATTGACGTGGAGTTTTCTCAGGGAAGAGAGAAAACAATGAAATTTGCCTACGAGGCCCTGAAGGAAGAATACGAGGCTAATGCAGCTGCCTCAAAGAGGGAAGTGGCCGAAGTGGAGACATCGGTCGCCTTGTGGTTGATCGCCTTTCGTGATCAACTTGTGCGGGATTTCAGAGAACGTGGCGAGGGGAGTGTTGCTGATACAATCGCCTCTATGAAGCCGGACAATGAGATTTACAATATTCGTCCCGCGGATTCTGATATAGAGGATTTGGACCAAATTAACGATCCTCCTGCAGAGGGCGAGGATGGGAGGTCTCAGCTCTTCAGGGAGGGAAAAAATATTGAGCATGAGGAACAACCTATTTTGCCACCAGAAGAGCCAAGCGGCGTTGTTCCTCAGGGCGATGGCCAAGGTGTCTCCAATCCTACCGATGGGCACAATGTTGGTCCAGTAGAGGTGTCGGATTAGGCGAACTGTATTTTTTCTTTTGACCAATGCCTGAGCTTCCATGGTTATGTATAATATTTTTAAACTTAATGAAATTTTTATTTTTGGCTTTCTTCTTTATTAATTTGCTTGTATTTTTCGTCAAAACTGTCGGATGCATTTAGTTTGGTGTTGTGTCGATAAGGCGATTTCTAAATGGAGCGTGTTAACCATTTTACATGTAGCTGTTATAGGTAAGGCGATCTGTAAATGGAGCATGTTAACCACTTACGCGTAGCTGTTATAAGTAAGGCGATCTGTAAATGGAGCATGTTAACCACTTACGCGTAGCTGTTATAGGTAAGGCGATCTGTAAATGGAGCATGTTAACCATTTACGCGTAGCTATGTTGTCGGTAGGGTGATTTGTATGTCGTATTCGTTCATGTAGATTCGTTTTTTAGTGTCGATATGTAGATATGTTGTAGAAATAAATGATTTCATTGATGTCGTTTGCCAAGATCAGTAGACGCAATAGGCGATCCCAACTAGGTCGGCACCACCGCAGCGCCCTCGTCATTTTCCTGGGCTTGATAAATATTACATCGAGGTATCATTTAACTTTTACAAAAATAAATGTTTACATTACTGATAGTAGGCTTTGAGATTGTCGGAGTTCCAGGAGTGAGGTTCGGCTTTCCCATTCATATCTTCGAGCTTGTAGGCGCCAAGTCCGAGTACCCTTTTGATCTTGAAGGGTCCAACCCAGTTCGGTTGCAGCTTACCGACACCAGCATTTTCCTTGGTGATCTCAGCTTTTTTCAGCACTAGTTCGCCATCTCGGAAGGTCCGATGTCAAATCTTCTTGTCATGGTACCTAGCGATCTTCTGCTTATATGAAGCTATCCGAGCTTGTGCCAGGTCCCTCAATTCCTCAGCTAAGTCGAGGTCTAACCTTCGTTCCAGGCTTTGGTCCACTTGTTCAGCAAATTCTACTCGGAATGTTGGCTGGCCAATTTCCACGGGCACTACTGCCTCTGCTCCATACACCAGGGAGAATGGGGTTTCGCCTGTGGGAGACTTTGGAGTAGTTCTGAAACTCCAAAGGATGCTGTTGAGTTCATTTACCCACGAGCCTTTCTTGTCACCAAGTCTCTTCTTCAATCCCTGCAAAATAGTTCTATTAGTTACTTCGATTTGCCCATTGGTCTGAGGGTGAGCTACCGAAGAAAAACGTAGATCAATATGGAGACCTTGGCAAAAGGACCGGAACTGTTTAGAGTCAAACTGCTTGCCATTGTCGGTGATGATGACATTGGGAATCCCGAATCTGGTTACAATATTTTTATAAATAAAATCGGTGACTCTGCTCTGGGTGATCGTTGCCACGGCCTCGGCCTCGGGCCACTTGGAGAAATGATCAATGGCAACAATAAGGAACTTGCACTGCCTCAATCCCCTTGGAAAAGGGCCCAAGATATCAATCCCCCACTGATGGAAAGGCCATGAAGCTCTGATGGGAGAAAGAGGTGATGTCGGTACTCTCTGAACATTAGCATGTTCCTGACATCTGTGACACTTTCTTACCATTTCCTCAGCATCGGTTTTAATGGTGGGCCAAAAATAACCTTGCAACAAAACTTTTCTTGCCAAAGTGGAGCTCGCCTGATGCGCTCCACAAATGTCTTCATGGATTTCTCTCAAAACATACTGGCCTCTCTGCTCTGGAATGCATTGGAGCTAAGGGTGAGTCCGGGATCGCCTGTAGAGGTCCTCCTCATACCAACTATAATCCTTGGACTTTTTCACAACTCGGTCAGCCTCTTTCTTATCCGTTGGTAGTATTCCTTCAGCCAACCATCGGACAAGGGGTTCCATCCAGCTATCTCGCCATTCAACAAAACATAAGTGCTCTCCCCGAGAAGTCGAAAATTCTTGAATAGTCAGAGGTATATTTTTCAAGGATTCTATATTTCCCAGGGCTGCCGCCTTGGCGATCTCATCAGCTTCCACTGTTTGCTCTCTAGGAACCTGAACAATATTCCACCCATCGGGCTTCATTTTCTGGGCGATTTTCACATACGGAATCAGCTCATCCTTCTTCACCTTAAAGTTCCCCTAGACCTAGTTGACAACAAGGCGAGAATCACTGTAGATTGTTAACTGTTCCATGCCAATCTCTCTGGCTAACTTCAAACCATTCAAGAGAGCCTCATATTTCGCTCCATTGTTGGACGTCTGGAAACCAAGTCTTACAGCATACTTGATAAGGAGCCGATGTGGTCCCTTGATTACGATCCCAACTCCCGATCCTTCGGCACAATCTATACCGTCGACCCACATTTCCCACTTCTCCACAGGATTGTCATGCAACTGGTCTGCTGGGGTGAGTTCGGCAATGAAGTCGGCTAAGACTTGGGCTTTCAAGGCTCTTCGAGGCTCAAATTGTACCCCATATATGCCGATCTTAACATCCCACTCTGTGATTCTTCCTGAGGTCTCCGGCTTCTGTAAAATCTTTCGGAGTGGGAGATCCGTTCTTACAACAATGGTATGGGCTTCGAAGTAGTGTCTGAGTTTCTGCGTTGATATGAATAGGGCGAGAGCATGCTTTTCTAACTTAGGATATTTCAACTCGGCATCCTGGAGAACCCTGCTGACGTAATAGATAGAAAATTGTTCTCCATCCTGTTCTCTGACGAGTACCGAAGCTACAGTGTCGTCCGTAGTAGAAAGATACATGTAAAGGGTCTCCCCTGGAGTGGGCCGACTCAACAAAGGTGGTGAAGCAAGAAATGTTTTGAGTTCCTCAAAGGACTTCTGGCACTCTTCAGTCCATTGGAAGGTTTTAAGATTTTTCAAGACCTTGAAGAAGGGCTGACACCTCCTGGCTGAACATGATATGAATCTCCCGAGGGCAGTGATCCTGCCATTCAACTGTTGGACCTCCTTGATACTTGTAGGTGGTCTCATGTCAACAACCGCTTTAATCTTTTCAGGGTTAGCCTCAATACCTCGTTGGGAAACCATGTAGCCCAGGAACTTCTCCGCCGGAACACCGAAGGTACATTTCTCTGAGTTCAACTTCAAGTTGTAAGTCCGAAGGACTTTAAGTACCACTTCGATATCCCGAGCATGGTCCTCTGCACTCTTACTTTTGATAATCATGTCGTCTACATAAACTTCAACAATGCTACCGATGTGATCCTTGAACATGGTGTTCACCATTCTTTGGTAAGTGGCACCAGCATTCTTCAAACTAAAGGGCATCATCCGATAGCAATAGGTTCCCTGGTCGGTCACAAAGGCGGTCTTCTCTTCATCTAGTTTACACATAAATATCTGATGGAACCCTGCTTTGGCATCCAGAAAGGAGTATAAGGCGAAGCCTGCTGTAGAATCCACCAACTGATCTATGCTTGGCAATGGATAGAGATCCTTCGGACATAC
>CATIWJ010030684.1:0-10002 GCA_949640765.1 Croton laevigatus
ATAAAGTAGAAGGAACAACTTAAATAAATTGTATAATAGGAATATTGAAAAGGAATTTTAAATAAATTAGCTAAAGAATTAATCAAGTTGTAAATTATTGAATTAGATAACTACGAGACCTAATCAGAGCACGGATATATGGAAGCAGCATACTATAGGCGGCAACAAACAGGTTTGATACTTTACCCTTACTCGATGTGTTGTGATGCTATGTGATGATGTAATGTATTGTTATGACTATGTGCTACTTAAAATACATGTGTGGCTATAAGATATTACTATATGTTATTTATATTATTGTTGTGTAAAGTATCCACTGGGCTTCATGCTCAGCAAGTTAGTTTCTGCTAACTTATAGGTTACAGAAGCAGAAGTCAAGAAAGAATCAGTCTAGAGGATCGGCATCTGAGACACTAGAAGTTAGAATAGTGTGGCATATATTGTAACATTGTAAAGATAATTGTAGCCATGTAAAGGAAAATTTGTATAGTACTGTAATATTGTAAATTAATAAAAATTTTATGTTCTGTATACCGTACAAAGACACGTGTAGCCCTCTTATAGGTCTACTTCGGTAGGTGTATAAGGGGTGTTACATTGGATCAGCGTTGCCTCTTTGCCCTCCGAAAGCACCCTGAGGAGGTACCGCACTGGCTTACGAGATTCCCAAGTTTGGGCCGATACCACTGTCTTCCATTCCAGGCTCTTTAGGGAAGAGGTTTAACCCAAGGTTCAGATCCATGCCCCTCGTGTTGGACATGTTGCTTATATAGGAGCTGCTGACAGATTGAAGGTTCGGTCCACGCTCACCGCACTAAATGATGTTCCAGACCGCTGAATGGGCAACCCAAGGAAGGGCAGACCGTCCGGATGATGGGTCGGAAGGTGAGACAGAAAGAGGTACCGAACCGATCCTGCACACAAGAAGGAGGAAAGATCGGGCGAAGCCCTTAGGCGGCTACTCCGATGCTTAAGTCAGGATTTGATTAGCTTAGAAAGGAATAATCAGAGAAAAGCAGTAAATGTGATACCTGGCATACCTGGTTTGGTATTTATAGCAAAGAGTCCCCTGACGATTGTCATAGTACAGGTTGACAATTTCTGACATTCCCCTAGTACTTTCAGTGGTTTTGTCGGCGTATGGTTCTGCAGTAGTTCTGACATGCCAGTCTCAAGGCTGCTCTGACGTTTTCAAGACTGATGTCTAGGACGTAGGTTCTATGGTGTCGGTTAAGCCGATGTGGTGATGTCGCCTTCGGTCATCGGACTATCATCCGATGTCCGCACTCTCGTTCGACCTAGGCGACCCACAGGTCTTTGAACCGAACCTGCCTGTCGTGGGACTCAACCAACCTATTCAGTAGATTTAGAGGGACGGTGTTATCACATACCTATACTAATGGAAGGAAGATCAACAGTTTTATATTTAGGACCATCTTCTAAGTATTGCCTAAGTTGGTCTAGATATTTTTTCTGTATTTCAGGATTACTGATATGCTGATTGATATCTAGAATTAGGTTTTGTTCCTTAGAAATCATGTTTATTTGTTTTAAATCTATACTAGATTCAGACTTACTTTGGGATGAAGTGGTTATAAGTTCATCAATTTGGGGGTTTTGATCAGAAGAAAATGTTTCAGAATCTGAGGAGTCAATTAATAAAGCCTTAATTTTATTTATGACATGTTCTTCAAGTTGGAGTTCTTGAAGTTTTTTAGACACTTTACAGTATTTTGAAATATGACCTTGTTTGCCACACTTATAACAAGTAACATCTGTAAGGCCAGTTTTTAAAAGTTCAGGATCAGGTTTTTTGTAAGGTTTTTTAAATCTCTTATAAGGTTTCTTATAGTAAGTTGATTCTGACTTAAAAACCTTTTTGGATTGTTTATGGCGAGGTTCTTTATTACATTCTCCATTACAATCCTGGTTTTACCAAAAGAATATTCAAACTGTTTATAGAAAGATTCTAATTCTTTTTTAGACTGTTTTATTTCCTTTTTAAGACATTTTTGGAATTTGAGGTCTTGACAAATCTGAAGACCTTGGTTTTGTATGATACTCACCAGTTTTCCATAAGTAAGCTGATCATAAGGGATAATATAGCTACTAAAAGTTTCTCTGATTTTATTTCTAACATTTACCCCTATGATTGCTGGAAGACCTGCAAGGAATTTTTCTTTCCAAAAAAGCTGGTTATCATCTTCCCTAAGCATAAGTCTAGTAATAAAGGTTGATTTATACCACTGAAAATCACTAAGTGTTCTACACCTAATGTTTGACAGTAGATCAGTGTTTTTGTCCCTAAGGTGTGAGAAGTCACCTATGAAGTGTAAAGAGATGGTAAAGATAAGAGTTGATATTGCATCTTGAATGGGTTCACCTCTTTCATTTAGAATTGGTTCTCATTCTTCTCCAGTTTGGATAGCATGGAGGATATCAAGCTGTTGTTGCTTGGTAAGATAGAAATCCCACCATCATTTTAACTGGCCAAAGAAACCAGCAATAAGGAGTTCTGCAACGGTTTTATCTGTTGTTCCAGTTTAAGTTTTATAGGCATTGGATGCCATTGTCATTTGCTGTAATATATTTAGGATTTGATATTCAAACATATTATCGATATTCCATTCATTGACTGAACTAGCATCGAATTTTGGTTGAACTATCATACTTGGTTGGTTTCCTAAATCTAGATCTAGAATTTTAGGTTTGGAATCCCATTGATTTGTGTTTTGCAACTTCAGGGGTTTTATCTGAATCAGAATCATCAAGTTTCTCTAGGACAGTTATACTCTGATGAGACTCAGGAGGAGTTTCAGGGACTACTTGAGTTGAAGTAGAAGGTTCTATTCTACTTAATTGGGCTTTGATAGCCTAAAGAAACTCAGTTTTGTTGGATTTTACCTCTTCTTAGGCAGTTTTAGAGATCTGATATGGTTTGAAGATCGGGTTTTTTAATTTTTTTCTCTAATGATTCTATGGACACAGAGGTTTCAGCAGATTTCTTAGCTTGTTTTTCTAGCCTAGAAAGTTGCTTTCCTATAGTGTTTAGATTTAAATTTGTAAAATTATTTTGGAGGACAATGTTTTTTAAGTTTACAGACTCATCATTTTGAGGAATTTTAAGAGGACATACTTCTACAGTTTGGCCTATATATGAGTAATCAATCTTCTTAAGAGGAGGATGTTCAGACTCAACTGGTCCATCTGTTGTCTTCCATAATGGAACTGTTTTACGAATGGTCACAGGTTTTACATATTTGAAAGGATATGCAATGCAGTTTTCTGATGCATAGATTTCAAACCAATCAAAGAACAAAATATGGATTTTATGTTGATGAACAAAATCATAAAATTGGTTTTGGATTTTATTTCTCTAGTTTAGAAAATATTTAAAGAACCATGTTCTTTTTTCTAAATTATGAGACGCATAGAAGTCTTTGTGGAGATATGTTTTATCAACTTTAAATTCTTTTTCCAAAATATTCAGTTCATTAACAATATTTTCTGTAATGGCTGAAGGTGTTGGTGAATTTGGAGGAGATGGATTTTGATGACCTCTTGTGTTAAGTTCAGTGTAAACTGGTTAGGCTATACTGGCACTATAGTCTATATTTTATAGATTACTGTGAGGTATATCTGATGTAGAATACCTCGGGCCAGTTGCAATCATTACCGAAGATCAACTTCTGTGGCATAGATTACGTGAAGAGGTTTTATTTGAAGATCAACTTGATCCTCAACCTAATTTATGGATGGAGATTTAGAGATTCTTCCTAAATCTACAGATCTTAAGGAGGAAATATCTAAAGATCTAGAACTCTTGTTTCCTCTATCAAAGCTGATTTTAACTATACCATCCTGATATTGGGTGATTTGGTTAACTTGGGTATTTGGAATAGGAGTTTGGATCTCAGTTTGGACAGCTCCTTCAAGAATCCATTCTTTAGGAAATGATATTTCATGCCACTGAATTGGTTTTGGGATAACAATATTGGATTTTGACAGATCTGTCTGGAGAAGAAGTGTTTCTCTTTTTTTACTAAGAAATCTGTTTTTGATTTTGAATGAACAGACCATGGCTTTATAGCAAATTTTAAATTCTAACATATGGTAGTTATGAGTTTTTATTTGGAGAGTTTTGGTTTTGAGGATATGTTTATCTTTTAAGGAAACTGTAAGATTTCGGTAACTTTTAAAATAAACTGGTCCTTTACACAAGCTAGTTTTAACATATCTTAGCAGCGATTCTTTGAAACTTATGTGCCTACCATCCTTAAGGACTACTATTACAGAAGTGTTTAACCCTTCTATAGTTAAAGGTTTTAATCCTACTTGGTAGGGGTGTGCAAAAACTGAACCGCTCGAATAATCTAACCGAATCGAAATGATCGGTTCGGTTTAATCTGATTATTAGGGTCGGTTCGGATTGAGAAATCTTAAAAATTTCGGGTTTCATTTTGTTCGGTTTAAACCCGAATAATCCGAACCCCGACCAAATAACCCGAAAAACTATCCCTAAATATAACCTAACTACTCCACCGGCCGACTCATTCTTTCATTCATCTTCATCTTCATTTTCTCTTCGCCGCCACACCACCACCACCTTCTCTTCTCTTCTCGCCGCCACCTTCATCGTCGCCGCCCCTCTTTTCTTCTTCTTCTTTCTTCTCTCCTTCATCTTCATCTTCATCTTCTCTACGCCACCACCACCACCTCTTCTCTGCCACTGCTACCAATCAACAAAGAAACTAGCACCGTCGTGATGCTGTTGGGTTCTGTTTGCAAGCTGAATGGTGTTTGTTGCTGGAATGAAAAGGAGAATCGCATTATCAGTCTTCAGCTCCCTGTTTCTTATCTCGCCGGTCAGCTTCTCGATTCTCTTAAGTATTGTCATAGCCTCCAAACCTTAGATCTGTCTAATAATGCACTTTCTAGTTCGATCCCACCTCAAATCTGTACATGGTTGCCTTATATTGTTACTCTAGATCTCTTGGTAAGTGTGGTGGTTACAGATAAGCTTTTGATCCACTTTTATATGGCGATCGAAGGAGCTGTCGGTTGTGTTTCACTGCCGCCTGATGAAAATTTTCTATCAATTTTGTTCCAAACTATTAGTAGAGGAGCAAGGATTTTTCATTGAGGAATTCTAGTCTTTGCTAAATTTTATTTTTACCGATAGTTTTTATTGAATTTGGTTTGAATAATAGTCTTTGCTGAATTCCAATTCTAGTCTTTATTTTTAATCTGTAGTTGGGTTTGTTTAAAGATGTAACAAGTAACCTTTGAAAGGTTTACTAATTTTGGTTCACTAAAATAGGATATATTTGATATTTATTTAATTATAATTATTGAAGTTGAATCCTCAAAGAAAGCTAACATATAATTGTTTTTGATGTTTCTGTTTATCCGTATTAGGATGAGAGTGATATGTAGTTGTTGATGATTTGAGTATAACAGCTTTTGTCTATATAATTATATGCATATGTTATTAATTATGTGTTGCCATATGTAGTAGAATGAACTTCGGTTAGTTCGGGTTAAGAGATTCGGGCCCCTAAGTTTTTTGGGTTGTTCGGGTAGGGGCCCAAATTTTTTTTCGATTCGGTTCGGGGTGGGAGAGAAGAGTAATTTCGGGTGTCGGATTATTCGGGTTTGGTTCAGGTTGACCCGAACCCGACCGATGCACACCCCTACTACTTGGACAAGTCCTATATGGATGTAGTTATATCCTTTTTTTATATGAGCATTTAAAGAATCTTTAGAAATGAGTTGGAAATTTTCAGAGGGTTTTGATAATTGGATATCTTTCTCAACAGTTTTAATTGTGTAATCTGTTTTGAAGAAGTTCAGTTTACTAATTGCATAGACCTCATCTTTGTGGATCTTTGGAATTTCCCAGTCATCTATACATTTTTTAAAATTTTTTATTATTATTTCTTCACTGTTAACTAGATGTTTTTTATTTCTAGAGGAACCAAACACGGAAGAGGAAGAAGAGGCAGATCTACCAAAAATAGAATTCATTATAATTACTTATAAAACTTTAAATCTACTTCAAGGCTTGGTTCTAGACCTACTAGAATGGGCAAGCGGCTGACCAACAGATTCACTATCTCTCCTGGAACTTACTACCGGGACCACCAAACACCACCCACCGAAGTATCACACCTCTAAAGTATCAAAAGAGAAATAAGCTCAAAGAAGACTAAAATAATGTAAGTAAAAATAATAAATTGTACAGATGGTAAATACACCACTACACGCCCACTAAGCTCAAAGAAGACCAAAATAAGTCAAAGCGCTTACCACTTGACCTAAAAGCTTAAGCTGTTAGGAGAGGCGCTACTTATATACTTAAGCCCTAATCCTTACAAGTAACGTCTCCATGTTAGTGCCACATCACCCACCATGTGGGGTAGGAGTCAGCACTGGGCTGCGGGACCCACACATCGAGCGTGGGATATATATTAATCCCATTCCTCCCCCGCGACTTGAACCCTGGAGGCTCTGATACCAAGTCAAAGCGCTTAACACATGACCTAAAAGCTTAAGCTTTTAGGTTAAGTGGAACGTCTCTACGTTAGTGCCACATCACCCTCCATGTGGGGTAGGAGTCAGCACTGGGCTACGGGATCCACACATCAAGCATGGGATATATATTAATCACATTCCTCCCCCGCGGCTCGAACCCTGGAGGCTCTGATACCAAGTCAAAGCGCTTACCACTTGACATAAAAGCTTAAGCTGTTAAGAGAGGTGCTACTTATATACTTAAGCCCCAGACCTTACAGGTAACGTCTCCATATTAGTGCCACATCACCCAACATGTGGGGTAAGAGTCAGCACTGGGCTGCAGGACCCACATATCGAGTGTGGGATATATATTAATCCATATTCCTCCCCCGCAGCTCGAACTCTGAAGGCTTTGATACCAAGTCAAAGCACTTATCACTTGACCTAAAAGCTTAAGCTGTTAGGAGAGGCGCTACTTATATACTTAAGCCCCAAACCTTACAGGTAACGTCTCCATATTAGTGCCACATCACCCACCATATGGGGTAGGAGTCAGTACTGGGCTGCGGGACCCATACATCAAGCATGGGATATATATTAATCACATTCCTCCCCCGCGGCTCGAACCCTGGAGGCTCTGATACCAAGTCAAAGCGCCTACCACTTGACCTAAAAGCTTAAGCTGTTAGGAGAGGTGCTAATTTTATGATACAGATTAAGTATACAATATTAAAACTATAAAATCTATAATAATCATCATTTTATTGTCAAGTTTTAATTTCTTACCACGTAACTAAAAATTTATTATTTTTTTAATGAGTTTAAATACACATACATACAGAGTTAAGAAAAATACTACTAAAATGCTATAATTAAATATTAGTAAAATAAAATGGTTATTTTTTTATTAAAAAGGTTTTGTGTTATATATTTTTTTTATGTTAAATTATTTATATAAAAATAAATTGAAAGTATCACAATAATTAAATTTAACATTATAAATGTTTAAATAAAAATGGGTAGAAAGTATTCAATAAGAAAAATTTTATTAAAAAAATAATTTTTAATGCATAAGTGTTAGTACTTGTTTTATAATTTATTTATTAAAAAAACTGTTTTTATTTAATAGTTTATAAGTAATAATAATAAGCTATGTAAGTTGAGGGCGGGCGGTGGGCTGGTACCTACACGTAGCATATGCCAAGTTCGCACGTGTGTGTGTGTGTGTATATATATATATATATATATATATATATATATATATATAATCCATAAAATTTGAACATAACAGCAAAGCATCACCGCTTTTAATATTTTCCTGCAAATAAAATGCTAGTTTAGGAAATTAATAAAATAGGTTATAGGCTTCTTCAAAAACACTCGTCGTCTGCTCAGGAGAAGAAAATAATGCAATGAAGAGTATAATGTACAGAAATCAAACCTTCAACTTTAGCGATAGAGATCATAAAGAGCTTGAATGTGTCAATGAGCATATCACTTATGGCATCATCTTCTTCTCACTCCACACCGCTTCTGTATTCTCCATTCAATTTGAAAATCAAAGGACACAAGCATTATTATGGAGTTCGATGATCGATTAGAGATTTATGATTTTAAGATAAATATTGATTGAAGATTTAAAAATATTTACTGTGTAAATTTACTGTTATTATTAAAATAATGATTTCGAAATAATTATGATTTTTGAATATGCTGATTTTGGAATAATTAATTACGTTGAATTTTATGATGAAAATTTATGGAATATGGAAAAATAGAATTTATGAGATAAATGTTTTAAGCTCTACTAGAATTTAGTCGAACAAATTCTGTAGGGATTGATCGATCATCATGGTGATTTATAAGGCCATTTATATGCTCACGGCGACGACTGTTATGATTGATTCTCACGGTGACGACCGTTATGTGATTAAGTTAAGTGTGAAATAAGTGAATAAGTGATTCTAATTTCAAATGCAAATTGAAAGAGAAGGTTTACAGATTCATTACATGTGAGGGAACTTCAGGCCCATGTAAGGGTTGAGTATGTCCAGAATAGACGTAGAAAGTTATTGTCTGACAAATGCAGGGTAAAATGATTGCAGCACGGTGACTGTAATTCAAGATTTTTTCATGGTTTACAGGCTCGCAGGCGATCATTTCAGGGGATTAAATCTATTCGGGTGGGTGGGTCCTTTACTCATGACCCTGGGGAGATCGAGGCACATATTCTTGGGTATTATGGGGAACTTTTTTCCAGTAGAGCTTCACCTACTGATTTTTCTTCTGTCTCTGAGATTATCCTGAATATGGTCACCTCGATGGACAATTCGATGTTAACCCGGGTCCCTTCAGACATTGAAGTTAAAGACACAATTTTTGACGTGGATCCTCATAGTGCCCCGGGCCCAGATGGGTTTTCGGGTATTTTTTATAAGGCTTGTTGGGCTTTCATTGGTTGCGATGTTTGTGAAGTTGTTCGTTTTATCTTCAAAACAGGTCATTTCTCTCCAGCTCTCAATTCTAATTTTATGGTATTGATTCCTAAGATTAAGAATGATGATGCTATTGAACATTATCGTCCTATTATTTTGGGGAATTTTTTTTTTAAGGGGGTGACGAAGATTATTGCTGACAGATTGTCGGCCTTGATGGGTAAGTTAATATCTCAGCAACAATTTGGCTTTATTAAAGTTGTAATATTGAGGATTGCATTGGGAGTGCTTCGGAATGTGTGAATCTTCTGGACAAAAAATATTTTTCGGGTAATATGGCAATTAAGATTGACATCCGTAAGGCATTTGATACTCTATCCTGGGATTTTATTTTGTCAGTTCTACATTGTTATGGGTTCTCTAATTTGTTCTGTGATTGGATACACAATCTTTTCCACTCGGCCAGGATCTCTATTCTTATCAATGGTGAATCTAAGGGTTACTTCTCTTGCTCCAGAGGGGTTCGTCAGGGCGACCCTATTTCTCCACTTCTTTTTGATCTAGCAAAAGACTATCTTAGTCGAGTCATTTCAGATTCAGTGACTGCGGGTCGTTTAACACGGATGCATGGTGGTCCTGTGGAATGTCCTTCGCATTTTTTATATGCTGATGATGTATTGCTTTTTTGCAGAGCTACTCGAGATAATGCCAAAGAAATTCAGAGAATCTTCGATAATTATGGTTATCTTTCAAGCCAGTCGGTTAATTGGTTAAAATCTAATGTCTTCTTTGGTTCCTCTGTTTCTGCGACTAGGAAGGTAGCTTTGGCTTCTCTTCTTCAGGTCTCGCAGGGCTCTCTTCCGTTTGTTTACCTGGGGGTCCCTTTGTTCAAAGGTGCTCCGCGTCGCCGATATTTGCAAGGTGTGGCTGACCATATCTTGGACAAGTTCTCTAAGTGGAAGGGATCTACTTTGTCTGGGGCAGGCAGGCTCGCTTTGGTAAAATCAGTCATTTTTAGCTCTTTCTTACACACTTTTTCTGTTTATTCTTG
>CATIWJ010030698.1:0-23164 GCA_949640765.1 Croton laevigatus
ACTTATTAAATGCCATATATCCAACAATCATTATAGCCTTTTGGTCTACAGATAGATTACCAAAACAAATTTCATAAAAGCTTATCCTTTCTATCGTCTACTGTAAATTCTTTTCTTCTGGTTGCAAATGTGATTTTATGATTTCCCATTTCAAGTCTAGATTGACAAATGATCTTTAGTAATTGATGTTTTACATGTTTAAAGCTAAATTATGCAGAGTGTTATTGTAACACTCGAAATCCGACTTACGAATAACAGACTGAAATGTCACGTGCTTATTTAAACCTTGCTAACTCATATGCTTAAATATGAAATACTAAGAACCACATCAAGTTGTTTTTTTTTTATATCTTATTGGATATCAACTACACAAGTGTTCAAATATATATATAATATCCTAGTTGATACATCAAGTACTACCATCATTTTGCTTAAGTACACCTACTCACACTCAGAAACAATTGCTTATATAATTTTAGTCCTAATATAACTGGTACATGCCAATCTATGACAAATTAGAGATTATACCAAAGCTTGTCTTCTGGGAACTGACCAAGACAATGTCGCCACTCAGATTCTTTTAGCTGCGGACCTGTGAGTTACAGAAATAATTCGCTGAGCAACTTCATGCTCAGTGGGTACAATATATAAAACAGTATTTTTTTCAAAATCAGCTGACAAATTCATTTAGTGAAACCATTTCAATAATAAACATATAAACACGGATTATTTAACAAACGCATTTAGCAAATCAAATTCCGTTTCAGTTCAAACAATAGATACATTTGCTCTACTGGCTTTACTGGATTCCGTGGATAAGCCCAAGGGCTGGTTATATCGGCCGTACTCCTTTGACATGCCGGTTTTTCATTCATTTCATTGGGGCCGTACTCCTTTGGTACGCCCGTATTTCATTCATTTCATTGTCACATTTCATTACTTTACCTATATAGGAGTTTTGCCCATATGTCAATATATACTTATCGCTAGATCCATAACCAAGTAGAGTATAAAATATAATTTCCTAGTCATATTCATCTCAAACATCATTTTAGAATTCAAATATTTAATCATTGTCACACTTTTTCCATGTCAAGCATTTTTCATGCTATCACATTGTTTGAACACCAATTCAAAGGCATTTATTTACTCAATAAAACAAAATCTCACTTTTCCCGCTCCGGTAGCACCGCGCCTGCGGCTACCGCGTCGGACTATCAAACATTTAAATTCAACTCGAACGCACATTCGAGTTTCCAGCATTTATATATTCAAAGCAGTAAAAATATCAATTACTTAAAATAAATATTCAAAAATCAAATTCAGTTCAAATACTAAATAGTACCGAACCTGGTAGTATCCGCAGATAAAGTCCTATAGGTTAATCCTTTCAATTTTCTCGCATTTCTACCTTCATAATTCCTTTCGGACAGTCCTTTGTCCCTCCACTAATCACAGTAAAATGTTCTCATAATCAATATTTCTATGGTCTAATTATATATCATATCCCCTTTTTATTTGTTTCAAAGTGTAATATCTGAGGATCCTTAATTAATTTCATTTACTGTTGAATTAATAATAATATTAAACAACAGTTAATCTAATTAATTCGTCACTAATATTTCCGTCTCATTTCTATATTTATTTTTGTCCGATATCAACATTTATATTTAGTCATGTTTATAATTTAATTCCAATTAAATTCTATCTCCACTTAAATGTATTAATAATTAAAATTCCAATTATCAAGTTTGCGAAATTTACTTTTTCTAGTAGTTCGGTCCTCAGATTATAGAACTGATTCCAAAATCGGACTCAGCTCGTCGAAAAGATGCAGAATAGGTACTATCGAAATTTTCGTCGGGGAAAGAATATTCCGGTCACCAGAGGAATATTCCGGTCGCCGGGCAGCCATCGAAATCGGCCGAAAATCGACAAAAAATACATTTTCAAAATCCTCTCAGTTAAAGCATCTGAAATATGTAATCAAATCTAACGGAATTTAAGTTATCTAGCTGGAAATTCAAGAAATCCGAACGAATTTTTGCCAAAAAACATAACTTCAAATTTCGGCATCCAAACATCAATATCCAAATTGAAGCTTATAACGAGGGGTTTCAAACCTCAAATTGAACGGACAATAGCCGGAAGTGGTCGAAAAATGTCAAAATCCAAATTGGTGAGTTTGTACACGACTTTCATTCCAGCTACAGATCGAAAAAAAGGAGACCACTACCGGAAAGCCCTCGTCACAAGGATTCCAGATCAGGTCTCGGAATCGCTGTCCGACTACCGAAGAGGTCAAAATTTAAGTCGGAAGCCGATTGTCGTTTTTGCCTTTGGTCACCGGAATACATATTTTCCAGTGGCGCAACATACATCAATAGAAAGCTCTTCTCATGAGGATTCCGGAACTGTCCTCACTTTCGCCGTTCGACCACCGGAGCTATCGAAAAATACAAATGAAGCCGGCGGACGTTTCTCTCTCCTTCTTCTTTCTTCTTCTTCCCCGATTCAGTTTCCCTTTCTCTTTTTTTTTTCTTTTTTTTTCCTTCTTCTTTATTTTTCCTTTTTCCTTTCTAAATAATTCTAATAATAATAATAAGACCATAATAGCGATAATAATAGAAATTTTATAACGAAATATCTTTTGTATAGTTACGAAAAGACCCTTCAAAATAAATTTTTATTTTCGGATTAGCCTTTATAAATTTAAGATCAATATTTAAAAATTCGAAATGTTACAGTTATTGTTGATCAAGTGCTTGACCCTAGCTTCAGAGTAACCGTAGAAATGGGAACCAACCGCAATTTGAATGCTGGTGATTAGTTTGTATTCCTCTTTCTTGAGAGTTTTGGTCCCCGGCTGATTTATTTACTGGTCTATTGAGCAAAATATTAGTTAATTTTTAAGCCAATTGAACTCTCACCAAAAATCTCATGTTATTATGCCTTAGAAAAAGGGTTTTTCTTAAATATTGTGGAGTCTCAAGATAACACAAGATTCTGAATAGAATTAATTTTTTTAACATTATTAATGAATTTTTACATTTTTTATGTCATATTCTTCCTCAATTTTCATTACAAAATTTCCAAAAAGAATGCAAACAATCCAATTAAGAAACCCCATTTTGAAACGACCAAATCCATCTCCACCCACCCTAATCCCATATCCTCCTATTTTCCTTTCCTTTCTCCTTCAACAGAAAAATGACCTTTCTATTAATAGTAATAAGTTGTTTTATAGGATCTGAATTATGCAAAAGGTCAGAAGCTAATTCACTGTTAGCAGCTTGCCTTTTTTGGGGCTTGTCCTGTTCCTCTGTACGCCACCTTATGTTTCTATTTCCTTTTCCTTCCTATTTTCTATTTGATTCCATTGTTCTTTTAAGTCTCGTCTCTTTCCCTTCAAAATCTGTTTCAACTTCAACTTCAATAATTTCCTTTCTGTATTCTGATTTGGTTTAGCTTGGTGAAGGTTATCGATATTGTCGTGGTTTCCTTTTTCTGCTACTGTAGCTAACCACTATTACGCCGGAGTGCTTTGGTTCAATTTAGATCTTACAACTCTGTTATTTTATCATTTCAGTTCCCTTTCTTAGCTCTCTTTCAGTGTCCCCTTTGATCTTTTGACGAATTGTAAAATTATCTGAGCCTTTGTTTCTGGGATTCTCTACACCTTCAAGTATTGGATTATGTGGTATAATTGGGTGAATTCTCAGTGATTTTTTATCAACATTGCTGGAGTTCACCAACGATTCGAAGTATCCAAAACCTTTTTGTATGAAGGTAGATGATTTTCACGGTAGGGTAAAACGCGTGGGTCAGCTGCGTTTTGTAGCTATAGTCAAACTAAGTGAAACAGTGCACATTGAAGCTTCTCATTACTGAACGATGCGTTTTTTATAACCTTTAAATTCTGTTTCTTACTACCTTTGTTTTTTTGGATTCTTTATACTATCTCCGTTCCTTTAAAAGTGCGACTTTAGGGCTTTTTGTTGTTCCTAAATAAATGAGACTTTTGGTATTTTTGGTAGAATGTGGACAATTTTGCCCTTTGTCTTATAGTAGATGCAATTTGTTTTTAGTACGTGTGAGATCCACTTTTATAATGAGTGGATGTGAGTTAGTTACTTTTTGGGGTAGAATGGGAAGAAAAATATAGGAAAAAAAGAGGGTGAATAGTAAAAGTCTCAGTTTTTTAGGAACGGAGGTAGTATTTACTTTTCACCAATACTAATAAAATCTACTTTTCACCAATACCAAAACAGAAATAATAATAAACAATTACTAATTTTCTAAAAAACTTATTTTTTCACCAATATCATTAAAATAATAATAATAAACAATTACAAAATTTACTATAAATGAAAATGTAAACAATCCAAAAATACATCCAAAAATGGAAATGTAAAGAACCTGAAAAAACGGAGGTAGTATTTCATATTACTAGACTAAGCAATATTGGCTCTATTTTTTAGGTTTTTCAATGTTGCTCTGTATTTTTTCTTCTGTTCTTACTTTTCCTCGGCTGTTTAGCTAAAACTTGAAGGCCTGGTATAGTATAAAGGGTTGGCTGTGTTGGGGGAGGGGTTCTATATTTGCAAGTTGTTCGTTGTTGAATTTGAATCTTATATATTTTTCTTTTGACTATGTTGACTGTTTGAATGTTATTGGTGTTCAGATGATTGCACGATGTTTCTATGATACTCAGTTACCCTGCTTAGTCATTATCTTTGTGGAACATTTGAGCATGTCAATGCTTTTTTTGGAATTGTCAAGGACTAGGAAATGATTTGACGTTGCATAATGTAAAGGAGGTTGTATCTTTTTATAAACCTCTTTTAATTGGCTTGTCAGAAACTAAGATGAATGAAAATTTTGTGACTGGGAAGTTGAAAATCTGCAATATCAAAATGTTTTTGTGGTTTCTGCAAAGGCCAAAGCGGGGGCCTTGTAGTTGCTTGGAGGGATTCATTGAATTGCTCGATTATGAAATATAGTAGCTTTTTTGTGCATTGTAGAATATTGTCGGGGGAGTCAATGTTAGTTGGGATTTAATTTTTGTGTATATGAGATCTTATGATTCTGAGAAATATAATCAATTTTCAATTTTATTGAAATATTGTTCCACTTTATGCTTGAGTTATTTATTGATTGGAGACTTTAATTGTATTCTGCATGCCAATGAAAAGAGTGGCGAAGTTGTACTAATTATTAGAACATGTATATGTCCAATGACTTCATTAAAAATCTTGGTGGAGCAAGACATGGGTTTTATAGGCGAATTATTCATGTGGAACAATAGTAGGAAGGGGAATGCAAATATTCGTGAAAGATTAAATCGAGGCTTGCCTCAAACAGTTGGCTGGACTTATTTAAAGATACATATATATAGCATCTTGATGATGATGGCTCAGATTATAGACCGCTGCTCTTGAATTTATATGGGGCTACTTGGAAACCTAAGAGGTTTTTTTGCTTTGATAAGAGGCTAGCAGAGAACCAGAATATAAAGCAACTGGTTCAGAATTCCTTTCAACAAAGAATAAGTGGTTTCCCTTTATTCAGACTCCAATCAACACTAAAACATGCAAGCACAAAATTGTGGAATAGGCTTAGGTTAACAAGCCAAATGTGAGAAAGAAAATTGAAAAGGTGCAAGCTGAAATTTCTAAACTCAACCAGGAACCTAGCTATCTAGCTGAGGCCATTCGAGAAAAAGAAAAGGAGCTAAGAAAGTGTCTCAAGGCTGAAGAAGTCTTTTAGGCGTAGAAGGTGAGGAATAATTGGCTCATGCTAATGGGATAAGAACACCTCCTATTTTCATAATCATGTTAAGCATTGGCGAAGGGTCAATAGAATTGACGGGCTAAAAGATGTAGGGGGAAATTGGGTTACGAGCAAAGAGGGGATTATTAAGATTATTCTTGATTACTTTGATAACATTTATCTTTCGTCAAGTAACAAGGGGCCGGATTTATCGGATTGGGGGATTCTAATAAAAGTTACCAAAAGTATGAATGAAAGCTTAATTATAGATGTCTCTGAGGAGGAGATTCGAAGCGCAGCTCTTTCAATCAATCCTTCAAAAGTTCCAAGAGAGGATGGTATGACTGCTTGCTTTATTCAGAAATTTTGGCCTATTATTAAAAATGATCTAATTGAAGCTGTTAAAAATTTTTTCTCCTCTTCTAAAATGTTGACTTGGATGAATCATACAATAATCTCCCTTGTGCCTAAAATAGCTGAGGTTTCTACTGTCAACGATCTGAAGCCAATACGCCTATGTAATGTCACTTACAAAATTATCTCCAAGATCCTAACAGGAAGACTTCAAAGCATCATCAGCCACATCATTTTTTATAATCAATGCGGTTTTATTAAGGGAAGACTGATTACTGCTAACACCCTTATAGCCCATGAGATTATGCATTATTTATTACATAAAAAAAAAGGCCGAAAACCCTTTTTTGCTTTGAAACTTGATATAAGCAAAGCTTATGAATGTGTTGAGTGGGATTTCCTTCGAGCTATAATGTTGGCTTTAGGCTTTCATATCAAATAGATTAACTAGATTATGGCATGTGATACCTCGGTAAATTATTCGGTGAAAATTAATGGTAAGAGACATGGTTCTCTTAAACTATCAAAGGGCATTAGACAATGCGATCCAATCTCCCCCTTTCTATTCTTAATTTGCAGCAAGGGACTTTCTTGTCTAATTCATAAAAGCAATGAATGAAATTTCTCTTTTTGGAATTTAGATCAACAGGTATTGCCCAACTATTTCTCACCTAATGTTTGCTGATGCTGCTTTTTTCTTTAGTAGGGCAGAAATGAGGGAATTAAATGCCTTAAAGCAAATACTATTGAAGTACAGTGTTCGCAATGGTCAGACGATTAACTTAGAGACATCTAGCATTATGTTTTCTAAAAATACCCTACAAAACTCCAAAAGGGTTTTGGCAAGGCTGTTGGAAATTGAGAAAATTGATGTCTTAGATCAATATCTAGGCCTCCCCTATACTATTAAAAGATCAAAAATAGAAACCTTTCAACAAATCTAAGACAAAATCATATTACGTTTGACTGGGTAGAAGGAAAAGTTCCTATCATATGTTGGCTGGGAAATACTTATAAAGTCAATGATTGTAGCTATTCCAATATTTAACTTCTCCTGCTTTAGGGTTCCAAAGAAGCTAACGGAGGAGATAAACTCCATGATAAGGCAATTCTGATGGGGAAAAAAAGACCATGAAAGGAAAATATGTTGGATTCCATGGAGGAAAATATGTTTGAGCAAAAAAGATAGAGGTCTTGGTTACAGGGAATAGGAGACTATGAACATGGCCTTATTAGCGAAGCAAGGTTGGCGTATGATGAAGAACCCTAACTCCTTGCTTGCGCGACTCCTCAAAAGGAGATATTTCCCAAATACTAACTTCTTCTTAGCTACAGACTCAAATAACATGTCTTAGGGTTGGAAAAGCATTTTATGGGGAAGAACATTATTAACTGGGAACCTGCGATGGAAGATTAGAAGCGGGAAATATGTGGCTTGCTTCACTGACCCTGGGATACCTAATGACAACTCTTGTATCACAGAACCAGTTTATGATCATGATAGAGGAGTGTATTGGGTTCATCAATTAACAGATTAGGATAGAAAGGATTGGAACAGAGCGGTGGTAAGGAGGAATTTTTCAGAAAATGATATGAAAGCCATTCTTGCTACGACTTTGGCTAATGTTGAAAATCCAGATGAGCTAATATGGAATCATTCGAGGAATGAGATATACACGGTGAAGAGAGTTATAGAATTGCTGTTAATTTGTTGCAGTAACTCAACTTCCTCTTCCCATAGAAATAGATTTGGAAGCTGAAAACACCAAGGAAGCTACAAACCTTCCTTTGATGCCTAGTTCAAAATGGACTTCCTGTTGGTGAAAATCTAGTAAAGCGGATCCCAAATAGCTCAGTTAGTTGTTTTTTTTTTTTTGTAATCAAACTAAAGATGAAAGTCACTTGTTCTTCCGGTGTGCTTTTGCCAAAGGAATTTGGTTCTCTTCCCCTTTTAGTTTGCGGGTATAAATGATTCCAGGTGATACTGCTGCAGAATTGATAGTGGAAGTAATGAAGATTGTTAGCCCTAATGGTAAAGATTGGAAAAGTGAGGTTTTGGTAGTTTCCATCCTTTGAGCAATTTGAAAACATAGGAATGCGAAGGTCTATTACAATAAAATGCAAAATTGGCAAGAAGTGATTCGAAATGCTATTTGTTATTAGTATGAATTCACAGAGGTGGAACAACTCCAATGTCCTTCATCTTCCAATGATGGTAAGTGGTTGCAATCTTGGAATCCTCCGAAAGTTGGAATGCTGAAAATCAATGTAGATGCAGCAGTGGATCCAAACTGAAAGCTCGGAGCAGTTGGAATAGTGGTGCGTGATTCTTTACGTGAGGTTGTAGACTGGAGAGTTCAAAATTTTCAATATATACAGGATCCTTTAATCTTAGAAGCATTGGCGATTCATAAAGCTTTAGAGTTAATCAGAGATAAAAATTAGAGGGACTGCATTATTGAATCTGACTAAAAAATGGTAGTAGAGGCTATTTATGACAAAGCATCACTCCATCATGACGTGATGGATATTGTCATAGATATCAGAAAATTGCTTTCTATTTGTTATAAGGTTTCTTCTGTTTTTATTCCACGAACTGGTAACTTTCTCGCACATAAATTGGCAAGAGCCTCCTTAGGACTTAATTTTGTTTGTAATATTAATGCTCAGGCTACCTTCTTAAGTAGCCTTCTGTAATTATATTTTAATCAATGGAATTTTCTACGTTAAAAAAATGACCTTTCTAATATCCTTCAAACCAACAATCTACAACCTAAACCACATGCCTCATTTTGAAAATCAGCCAAAGACCCAATTTCCAAGCAAACACCTTTCTAATATCCTCCTGTTATTTCTTTCATTCAACATCAACTTTTGACTCCATTAAAGGTATCATCATCATCATCTCATCAATTTGATAAAATATCAAAGAAAATCCAACAGTGGTTTTAAATCAAAATAAATAGAAAAGAAGTCACGTGGAGTTACATTTGTAACTAAAGGAATTACATAGCCAAAAGAAATAAGAGAAGAAGCAGCAGTGATTTGCCGGCCAGCAGCGGTGGTTTCTGGTGTCATTTTCTAATAGTCGTTCACTTGAGCTTGATTTGTGTTTCGTCACTTGAGTCTTTTGAAATTGGAGGTACAGCTTTGGATTTAGGTTATCTCTGGATGTGCGATGGTAAAGGAACAAAAAGGTTGAAAATGTTGAGATTGCTGGTTGGATATGTTTGATCGGAGAAGGATTTTGTTTCTCTGATAAAGGAGAAATGAAAGGAAAGAGATGGAGGAGTGAGGTGGGACAAGGGCAACTAATGTTTTAGAGTTTTTTTTAAATAAATATAGATTTTCAAAATGAGAGTAAATATGGTATTTTAGATATTTTAATGTGATGTGTACAAGCTTCTTATAAGTTAGTCAAATTGACTCCAAGTGTCATTTACTTATTTGCTTTAATATAAGAGTACATCCATATAAGGTGCCACATAAGTGTGAGGCACTTATTGCAGCGTTTTTAAATAGTTCAGACACTTGATTATGAAAAAAGAATGAATATCAAAATCACAAATTTTGAAAAGTTTGGAAACTAAATTTACTGTTATCCCATCAAGAAATGTTAATAACTATCAACAAAATTCAAAATTTTTTGAAAGTTCACCAAATGTAGTCAGAAAAATGTCTGTTGTTACCATAAGGTGGTTTCTGGCAAGTTTGGCTGGAAATTTTATTTGTAATAATATTAAATACCAGTAAATAACTCTGCCTATATGAGAAGCGTGGCCGGTCTTAAGCAGGAATAAAGAAGGGTTGGGACAGGTTGGCAACCAGTGTAAAATTTAGTCAAACATTTTATGGATTCTCTAAACAATCATTATATCATTGGGATGTGCCCACCTAAGTGCGCTCTACATCGGTACTTAGGTGTAGTATTGAATGAGCAAGGGGTTCCACCATATTGTCGCCTGGGTGTGGTGGAGTATAGGCAAGGGTTCCCTTGCCATGGATAGGTATGGGTAAAAAAGCTAGTCCCGCTGCATCAACATCTGGATGTGATTAAAGAAGCTATTCCAAGGGAGTCGCTTAAGATTAGGGAGTTGGAATATTGGTACATTGACAAGAAAGTCTATAAAGCTTATTGATACTCTGAAAAGAAGGAATATTGGCATAGCTTGCTTATAAAAAACTAAGTGGAAGGGAAATAAAGCTAAAGAAATTGGTAATTCAGGGTTAAGCTATGGTATTGTGGTTTGGAAACCAAAGAAAATGGAGTGGGCATTATTGTTGAGCCCAAACTTAAAGACAAGGTGGTGGAAGTGAAGAGATGAGAGGATAGAATTATCTCTATTAGGCTTGTGTTAGAAGATGATACTTTTGATGTTATAAGTGCTTATGCCCCTCAAGTAGGTCTAAATGGAACGACCAAGGATAAGTTTTGGGAGGAGATAGATGAGTTAATGCAAATAATTCCTGATTATCACTAAATTTTTTTTTGAGGTGACCTAAACTGGCATGTTGGTATAAACAGTAATGGTTATGACAGGGTTCATAGGGGATATGGGTTTGGAACCAGAAATAATGAGGAAAAGAGCATTTTGGAATTTGCAATGGTCTATGATTTAGTGCTGGAAACTCTTGTTTTGAAAATAGCAGGTCACACTTGAGCACTTTCAAGAGTGGACAAATTCAAAACCAGATAGATTTTATTCTTGCTCGTAGGGGGATAAAAGTATATGTAAGAATTGCAAGGTCATTCTTGGTAAAGTGTTGACAACTCAACATTGGATTATAGTGTTAAATGTCAAGACCAAAATAAATGGGGGAAAGAAAAGAAAGTAGTGGAACTAAGGATAAAATGGTGGAAATTGAAAGACCTAACCCAAAAAATCTTTAAGAAAAAGCTGCTAAAGGAAGGAGCTTGGAGCCTAAAGGCTAGTGTAAAAGACTTGTGGAATAAAATGTGCATTAAGAAAGTAGCAAGTAAAGTGCTTGGGGTCTCTAAAGTGTCACCGCCTCGGCAGTAAGATACGTGGTGGTGGAATGAAGAGGTTTAAAAGATTATTAAGGCTAAGAGGGAGTGGTATAATAAGCTACCAAATGCGGCAGACAATAAGGCCTTTAAGAAGTATAAAAGGGCTAAGAAAGAAGCAAAAAAGGCAATAGTGAGGCCTGTGGTAGAGCACTAAAAGGATTATATCAATATTTGAGTATTAAAGAGAAGGAAAAGAGTATCTACAAGCTTGCAAAGTTGTAAGAGAGGAAAAACAAAGACTTAAGTCAAGGGGAATGTATAAAGGAAGAAGCTCAGTGGGTGTTGACAGGGGATAATGAGATAAAGGAGAGATAGAAGGCCTATTTTGATAAACGATTCAACTCTAAACATGAATAAGATTTTTTAAAACCTTCCTACATCAGATAAAAATCTCGGTTGGTATAAGCATATTAAATATTGTGAAGTAAAGAAAGCCTTAAAATATATGAAGGTAAGTAAGACATATGGCCCAAATAATATCTCCATCGAGGTTTAGAAGAGCCTTCAAGAGGTAGGAGTTGATTGGTTAACTAAACTCTTTAATGTTATATTGAAGGGACGTAATATGCCAAATGCATGGAGAATAAGTACGATAATACCAATATATAAGAATAAAGGAGACATCTAAGGCTGTACGAATTATCGGAGTATCAAATTCATGAATCATGCAATGAAATTATATAATAAAGATTGAGGAAGATTACAGGAGTTTTGGAGAACTAATTTGATTTTATGTTAGGGAGATCTATTATGGAAACCATTTCTTTTCTAAAAAGACTAATGGAATTGTACCAAGAGAAGAAAAAAGATCTTCAACAGTGTTTACTGACTTGGAGAAGGCCTATAATTGAGTTCTAAGAGAAGTACTATGGTAAGTTTTAAAGAGAAAAGGAGTCTATGTCAAGTATATTAACATTGTCAGGGACATATACGAGAACGCGTCCACTAGTGTCAAAACACCAGGTGGAACACAAAGGCTTTCCTTATTACCGTTGGATTGCATTAAGGTTCGGTCATGAGTTCGTGTTTTTTTACCTTGGTTATGGCTGAGTAAACCAGGAGCTTACAGGATGATGTCCTTTGGTGCATGTTATTTGCATATGACATTGTATTTACTGATGAAACCATTGCTGGAATTAATCGTAAGTTGAAAATGTGGAGGAAAACTCTTGAGGATAAGGGTTTTAAGTTAAGTAGGAGCAAAATGGAATATACGCATTGTGAGTTCAATCTAAAGAAGAAGCAAGAATAAGAGGTTAAGTTGGATGGAGTTTTGGTCCCCAGATTCAAACAAATTAAATATTTAGGTTTTGTGTTACAGAATGAAGCATTTGGATAAAAAACTGTCAAACAGAATACAAGTTTAATGGATGAAATGCAAGGGTGCATCAAGATTCTTATATGACAAGAAAATACCTGTTAAGGTGAAAGGTAAATTTTATAGAACAGTTGTATGACCAATGATGCTCTATAGGAGTGAAAGTCGGGCACCAATAAGGCAACATCTCCATAAAATGAATATAGTGGAGATGAGAATGTTAAGATAGATGTGTGGCCATATAAGGTTGAAAAAAAAAATTAAGAATGAGTATATTCAGTAAAAAGTCCATATAGCGAAAGTTTGTGATAAAGCGAGAGAAGGCAGACGTAGATGATATAGGCATGTTTTATGGAGGCCATCTCATGCGATGGTTAGTAAAAGTGAGCACTTAATAGTCAAGGGGTCAAGAGGGTCGAGGAAGACCTAAGACTGTTTAGAACGAGGTGGTTGCTAAAGATTTACGAGCCTTAAATATCGATGCAGATCTTGATTAATAACAAACTTAAGTAGAAGCATAAAATTCATATCGTGGAAAGAATCTAAGATATGTGGTGACTACTATTCTTATGTTTGGTGTGGTTCACCATTAGAGGATTCTTACAATCGAACCTAGCTAATTTGGGACTAAGGTTTGTTGTTGTTATATTAAACACCAATAAATAAAAGTCAACACCAATAAATAAAAAAAATCAATAAAATACACATTAATAACTATAATACACATCAATACAAGTAAATATAAACTAATCAATAAATATGAATAATTGCAAATATACGTCTATAAAAGTAAATACAAGTCAATAAATGTGTATATAATTAAATACAAGTAAATAAAAATATGTAAATAAATATCAATAAATGTATATACAGTTCAATAAAAAAATAATAATGTGTAAATAAACATTCAAAGGTAAAGATTGAGAACCAATCTATAATCGATAAATCAAGTTCAACTACAACCTTAAGCATAAGAACCCGATTGAAATTTATCGCCGATCACAAGAAAAAATTTTAATGGTGACGAAAGCTTACAAACTCTATGCTATCAAAAATCTATAGATTGATATATTCTAAATATGATTTTACTTTCTCCCGAATTCATTGAATTAGGTCGAAAACTGCAAAAAATAGTTAGATTTATCTCTCCATTGCCATTAGAAAATGACAATAAAAACTCACAAATTCTATACTATCTGAAAGCCTTTGATTCATAAATTTCAAACACGGTCTTACTTCCTCCCGACTCTACCATATTACGCCAAAAAAATTGAAAACATAGTCTGGTTTCTCTCCCCTGGGCCACTAAAACATGGTTTTATGAACGGCGACAACCTCGGTGCCAAATGACTTGTCTTTGCTAGGCCTTTTATCTGACTTGACTTCTCATATTGGCAATCCGATCACCGGAATCACATGAAATTGCGGTTCAAGTTCCAGGCTAGCTGTGCCATGGCTTCCTGATTTTAGATAATAATAATAATAATAATAATAATAATACTACGTAAGTGTTAAAATGATAAAATCATAAAAAATGCTAATTTTTTTAATTTCATTTCAAACTTTAAGTGCTATTTTTTTATCATGAAACTTAGAAAGTGTGTTATTTATTATTAGGGCTCTAATTAAACCAAGCTGCTCGTGACTTATTTGGTGCTTGGCTTGCTAAATATTGGTTCGTATTTGTTTACTGCTAAATGAGCCGAACTCGAGCTCAATAATCGAGTTATTTGATAAACGAGCTGAGCTTGAGCATGTTTGTTTAACAAATGAGTTGAGTTTAAACTCAAAATCAAGCTTGCCTAACAAACAAGTCAAGCTCGAGTAAAACAGTGTTCGACTTTGTTTAGCTAGTTTGCAGTCCTATTTGTTATAATTTCACTTAAAAAAATAAAACAAAAAGGTTGGTCTCAAAAGTCTCAAATCGAGACAGATAGCCACGCCCTGTAACTAAAACTGTAGTCTTGTTTCCAAGTCAGCATACAAGAAATTTTAAATTATTATATTTATATTTTGTTAGGTGGATTATTCCTTTATCTTATGAATTTAACAAATTGAAAATTCGCTAGTCCATAGTTAAAGTGTAGTCTGTGCGCCTTACAAATGTTAACTTTTATTTCAATTTCGCTAAATGAAAATTTTGGAGTGCAATTGCAACAAATTTGGAGATTCAGGGGCGTGCATTGTGGAGAAAGTAAAAAATAAGGCGCAATCCTGACAAGCCAAAAAGTTAAGGATGAAATTACATATTAGGCCTAAAAACTTGGCATAGATTTTGTGCTCGGTGGTGTGTAATTTGTCTAAGAATTGCTCATCTATTTTTTTTTTTTTTTCAATTCAACAGAGGAATTTAACCTTTGAACCATACAATAAGGGATTGCTTATCCTTATCAACAAACGTTCAAGTGGAGATTTAAATTCATGATTAACAAATCATAACACAGTACACTAACCACTAAACTAGGCCCTTAACTCTAAATCACTCATGCTTGATAATAGCTTATTTTATACAAAAATAGTTAAGAATAATATAAAAAATGGCTCAATTTTAAGTCTAATAATAAAGTTTAGCCTAATTATATTTTTTATTCTTAAAAGGTTCAAATTGTAATTTTTGGTTCTTAAAAGATTCATATGCATTTTGCTTATAATTTGTTAGTAGTATGTTTATATTTTGTTTATATCTAAAAAATGGCAATTTTGAGAATTATTTTCAAAAAATATGACATTTTATAATGTGTTAAAAGTTAGTGGGTATTTATGTCAAAATCCCAAATAGTTATAAGTTAGGGATAATATTAGGTTAGAAAATAACTTTTAGCTTAATTATATTTTTTTCCCCTTTAAGAGGGACATATTTTAACTTTTAACTCTTAAAATGGCCATATCTGTTTTGTTTATAAGTTGTTTATAATTTGTTTATATCATTTTATAATATGTTTATAACTATTTATATTTTGTTTGTAATTTAAAAGTGTTTATTATTTGCAAAAATATAACTTTTTTAGAATGTCTTAAAATTTAGTAGGGTATTCATGTAAAAATCCTATCACTTATATTGTTTTCAAAATTACTTTTATTGTTTTCAAAATTTGATCCCACCAAGGAATCGATACAATTTTATACCAAAACTCATCCTTCACTCTGATTCCTCTGTGATATAACATCAAAAAAAAAATTCTAATAAATGTGAATTTTTTAAAGAAAACTCTAATAAATATGATTGAAACGGTGCTAATAATTAGGGGCGTGCATCGATCGGGTTTGGGTTAACCCAAACCGAATCATACAACCCGAAACCCTAAAATACCCCTATTTACCACCCTGAACCAAACCTTTATATGTTTCGAGCCCCTACCCGAACAGCCCGAAATTTTCGGGACGCGACTTTATTAAAGTAAACATACCATTAAAATGTGTATCGGTCAGGTTCAGGTTAACCTGAACCGAAACGACCAACCCGAAACCCAAAAAAACCATATTTCTCCCACTCTCCCCGACCCTAATAACCCGCATAACCCTACTCGATCACCTCGGGTCGGATCGGGTTATTCGGGTATGTCCTCTTTTTGCACAACCCTACTAATAACTTGAAAAGCATCGTTAATCAGAATGTGGCATAGTTGGTCATCCTACCTTCCACAAAGATGGTAGGATGCGTAGAGCCCGAGTTTGATTCCTGCCGACCATAAAAGATGACTATCTTTTACTGTGCAGTCCATATTGTTACTTGGTCTATTAGCGGTCTTCTAAAAACTTAAAAAGCACCATTGATTTATCTTATTATTATTATCCCTTCTTTCCTTTGTTTATTGACTTTTCATCATCTATTTATGTTTCAATTAATTACAATTAATTAAAATTTATGGCATATTTATTATTAAATATTTATTAGCTAGTGTAGTGATTAGGAAGTCTAAAATTTATTTTTACCATCTTTCTTGATAAAATTTGGCATGAGGTAGGTCAAACAAATCCTTCAAACGAAATACAAGAGACATCGGATGAGAAGGGAATAAGTGGTGGTGCAGGATCTGGGCCTGGAATACAAGTCATATATTTTAGCTTTGTGGCAGTTAGGTCATCAAAATATTCATATTGATTTTATTTAGAGTATAATAGTTATGTTTTAGCTTTGTGGCAGTTAGGTCATCAAAATATTCATACTGATTTTATGGGAGAGTAAGAGTATAAGAGTTGCTTGGTCTCGGCAGATGGTAATGGTGCGCTGACCTTGTTGTGAGAGTCCATGGCTGCACACGTAAACTTATAAGTCAATAGTAATAAATTTCTATTACATAAAATCAATTGACTTTGCTAATATCACACCTCATTCAATTATAAATTTATCATATTTTAATATTTAAATTTAAATTATTTTAATTAAATATTATATTGTTAATTATATAATTAAAAATCTAAATATGAAAATAAAATTTCAATATCTCAATTTGAAATTGAAATTTTATTATAACAATCCATTCTATAGTTTATATTTTATAATTTTACAAAATACAATCCATTTTGAATTTTATATGCCAAAATTTCAATCAAATTACAATCTCGGTTTGGATGGGTAATAACTCATACCAAGTTACTCTTCTATTACTAACGATCGATTAGCCTAGCAGGATAAGACGTTAAACCTTTTAAACAATTCGAATCATGATGTTGTGAATAAGATAATTGAGTTGGAAAGGTCGTCTGTTAATGAGTCTTTGTAATACTCAAATCTGGATTAGTCAGTACTCGTGACTTGGTGCTTGAAAATCAGGTACAATTTCCAAAAAAAAAAAAAATCAACAGATAATCTAATAGAGCATGTTTAGGCAAGTATTTTGCTAATGTTATGCAATTTGTCTTCCTCCACGAGTTTAATAAAATTAACATTTTTGGAAGTACACCCGTCATTTGAAACTTTGTACTAATTAATTCAGACCCAACTGCACCACATATTTAGTGGTGATTGAAAGTCTCTCCGGAGAGCATGGGAGATATTTCTTTAATCAAATCCAAACCGTTTAAACCAACTCCATCATGTTAAAATTCACAATGTTTTTTTAAGGCGCACAAGCAGATTATACATTTTCAAAATGCAAATAGCCAGCAACGATATTTTCTAAAAGGAAGCTTGTTTGATGACCCCACTACCTTTCTTGTAATAAACTAATAATTTCTCATTAAATTAAGAAGAAACTAATAACAGGCTTCTACAGTAAAGAATCCAATGGCGGAGTCACCGTTCAAGGCGGATATATTGAGAGGAAAGGTAGCTCTACTGACCGGAGGAGCGTCAGGTATTGGGTACGAGATATCTGTTCAACTGGGTAAACATGGATGTTCTGTCACTGTTATGGGCCGACGCAAACACGTTCTTGATTCTGCCGTTGCTTCTCTCCGCTCTCTTGGAGTTGCTGTAATATTTTCTTTCCATCAACTTCTTTTATTATTTGTGGTGTTTGTTTGTTTGTCATCGTATTGCCTATTTGATTGCTGGACAAGTATTAGAAATATAGGATTTTAAGAAAATTATTCAGATTATAACATATCTCAGATTCTTTGTCTAATATGGATTTGGTTTTGGTCACTTTCAGTTCTCTATTAAATTCAATTTATATTTTAGTGCAGCTAAAAAATTGTGTCAAGTGGTAAATTTGATTTGTTATCTAAATGAATAATTGAATTAAAATTAACTTAAATTCATTTATGCCCCTAAAACAAAGGGGCACAAAGGAGTTGCAAAAGTTAATAATGTAGCCACTCAAAATGTTTATATAGCAGATTGGTTCTTTTTCCTGACACAATTAATATATAATGAATGTCAAGAATCTAGGCCTAACTCACCTGAAAATCCGAGTTGACATGTGAGGATTGTTCAGCCTCATTATCGTCCATTTCGGACCATTGTCCTAACATCGGTGTAGAGGGCAGGCTCTGATACCATGTCAAGAATCTGAGCCTAACTCACCTGAAAACCCGAGTTGACAGGTGAGAATTGTCCAGCCTTATAAATCTTATTAATCTCCTACTCCTATCCGATGTGGGATTCCTTCAATGAAGAGAAAGGTAAATATTAATTTCGTCTTCTCAATTTGAGTTTGTAAATGGTGGCTTGTTTCAAGCCGTAGGATTTGAGGGAGATGTTCGTAAGAGAGATGATGCAATTAGAGTTTTGGAGTCCCCTATTAGACATTTTGGCAGGCTTGACATTCTTGTGAATGCTGCTGCTGGAAATTTTCTGGTTGCACTTGAGGATTTATCCCCAAACGGGTTTCGAACAGGTAGGTTTCTTTATATGCATAATTCTATTCAAGGGTAGAATGATTGCTGAAATGAATTTGATTGCAGTAATGGATATAGATGCGGTTGGCACTTTCACAATGTGCCATGAAGCAGTCAAGTACATGAAGAAAGGAGGTAAAGGGAAGGATCCATCAAGTGGAGGTGGAACCATAATAAATATAAGTGCAACTTTGCACTATACTGCTAATTGGTATCAAATCCATGTTTCTGCAAAGGTTGGTTTATGATTTTTGCAGACGAACGTAATTTTAGGCTTTGGAATTGCGTTATAACTTAAAGCGATTGTACAGGCAGCAGTCGATAGCATTACAAGAAGCTTAGCATTGGAATGGGGCACATATTATGACATTAGAGTGAATGGAATAGCACCAGGACCCATCAAAGATACAACTGGTGTAAGCAAACCCGCGCCCGAGGAGATTTTGAGAGTAGCCAAGGAGAAGATGCCATTAGATAACATGAGAGAGAAGTGGGATATAGCTATGGCAGCTTTATATCTTGCGTCAGATGCAGGTTTATTTGTTTATTTGATTTGATTCTCATGTATTTCACTCTGCAGACTTGTGTAATAAACAGTGTGGTTGAATTCTGTACAGGAAAATATGTTAATGGAACAACATTGGTGGTTGATGGAGGAGAATGGCTCCGGAAACCTCGGTATATGCAGAAGGATGCAGTCAAGCAACTGTCGCGGGGGTGGAGAAGAGGTCTAGAAACTCCCCAGCTGGAATTCCCAACAGCAAGCTATGATTCTTTAAAACAATTGCACACTCCAAACCTGTTACTGATAAAGCTATATAATTTTTTTCAATAGAAGTGACTAAATTCTTCTTTATGATTTTAATCCCATCTACAAATAAGTTGGAAAATGTCAAATTGGAGAACATGACTAAAAGATAAGGTTTTTATTGTTGCATCAGCTTACTATTCTACTTTCAATTTTTTTTCGGGAAATTTACAATTTCCTTCCTATGTATTATCTATTTCTACATTTTCCTCATCTTTTTTTTCGAACAAAAAACTCCCTGCTTTATATTTTCATTAACAAAAATGTCCTTCTATCTATTTTTTCTGTTAAAATGGACCAAAATGTAATTTTTACAAGTTTTTTTTGAAAATGATGAACAAATGAAGGACTGATTTGAAATTTTATCTTCTTCTTCAACATTCTTCTCCAATTTCATCGCACTATTCACCATTAACTTCAAATCGACTTTCCGGCGTTCATGGTGGTCGGATGCTAGATCCAAAGGCACCGGTCAACTCCTCTCGAGGAGGGCTTTCAATTGACGTAGGGCTTGTTGCCTGAAAATGCTAGTTTCGGCGACCAAAGAGAGAGAAGGCAAGATTCATTATACTATTCACCGTTAGCTTCGAATCGACTTTCCGGCGTTCCTGGTGGTCGGATGTCAGATCTAAAGGCACCGGTTGACTACTCTCGAGGAGAGTTTTCAATTGACGTAGGGCTTGTTGCCTGAAAATGCCAGTTCCGGAGACCGAAGAGAGAGAAGACAAGATTCATCGTATTATTCACCGTTAACTTCAAATCGACTTTCCGGCGTTCCTGGTGGTCGGATGCCAGATCCAAAAGCACCAGTTGACTCCTCTCGAGGAGAGCTTTCAATTGACATAGGGCTTGTCGCCTAAAAATACTAGTTCCGACGACCTAAGAGAGAGAGAGAGAGATGTCTCACCATTAACTTCAAACTGATTTTTCGATGACCTCCGATGGTCGGACACGACGGAAGTGAGGACAGATTTGGACTCCTCTCATTCTCAACTAAGATGGTGGTAGAGTTGCTGCTGATCTATAACCGGAAAACGTGTTCAAATGGCAGCCGGCGAGAGGTTGAAGATGAAAAACTAGCAAATCAGTCCTTCATTTGTTCATCATTTTAAGAAAGGCCCGTAAAATTATATTTTGGTCCATTTTAACAGAAAAAATAGACAGGACATTTTTGTCAATGGAAATATAAAGTATGGAGTTTTTTGTCCCAAAAAAAATACCGGGAGGAAAATTTAGAAATAGGTAATACATAGGGAGGAAATTGTAAATTTTCCTCCTTTTTTTTTAGGCATAGATATACACACTCCGTATCTAGGGGAAGATGAGGCTTTTTCACCTAAAGAAGAGGGGCTTAGAATCAAACTTCGTACATTTAACCTCCACTTCAAATGCTTTTCCACTACACCCCCACCCTCCCCCCATTCAATTTTCTCTTGCCAATTTTTTAATATGATTTTAAATGTATCTAAAATGTATTGTAGTTCGACATAACTTTGCATTTCTAACAAAAACTTAGCTTTTGTTTTTCGAAAAAAAAGCAAATACTTATTTTTTATTATACAACCATTTTTTCCATAAAAGGAGCTATAAATGAGTAATCACCTTCTATAACAATATCTTGGCAGGAATTTGGTAACGATACTACCAGCTAAAGAAGCTGCTGATGGGGCCAATACTAGAAGCCACCCAGAGCTTGATGTGAATCATTCAAGAATAGTAATGAATAATTAATTTTATCCATAAACATGTGAAAGAAATGTAACACCCCATATAGACCTGGAGAACCAAGCCTATAAGAGGCGCTACGCGTTTGAAACTTATTTTTTCCTTAGTCAAATTTTTAAACCATTTTTACAGAAATTTTGACAGAGCTCCGCTACACATACAAAAGCCCGTAAATAGTAACAGTGACTAATAAGAAAAGTCACAGTGACTATTCAATGAATCCTGCATGAAAAATTTACACTTCTAAAATATTCAGCTCACACAAGCCCAAAGCAGTTCATTGATTAACAACCGATATGTGATTTATGCTATATACTAATTAATAGTTACTTATTAGTTTGTTATACATTACATGCTTTAATGTTCATATACATACATATTATACATGCCAAAACTACTATATTTACAAGTACATGCCTTGGCTAGCTTCACGTCCAAAATCCTTCGTGGTGATATTGCATCGATAGCTGCTGCTGCTGCTAACTATCTTGCTTCTCAACCTACGAGTTTGAAACACAAACTCACCGAGCAACTCCGTGCTCATTGGGTACTTAAACCAATGCAAACGAATAGAACAATAACACATATATACCAATTGCAAGCAATTATCCAGACACATGCATACAATTAAGTCATTTCCATGTTTCATGTTTTCCATTAACTTATATCATTTATATCATGATTAAAGCATTCATATATTGAACCTATCAGTTATGCATTCCATTTAGCTATCACTTCACTTAACATTTCAATTCTCATATATTTAGCTCTACTGGCATGGTAGAACATCAAAAGATAAGGCAAGGGTCTGTAGCCTTTGCAGCTACCATAGCCCATTGTAGACTACCCTGAGCATTTCTCATTTGTAGTTCTTTGTAGACTACTCGTGGACTTTGTACCCGCATGTGGACTTTGTACCTACTGAGTAGCCAATCACATATCACATCATCAATTCCAATTCACATATCACCTTTCATAAGTGGTACCACATGTTAACTGATAACATGCAAATCCAACATGTTTTTAGTTCCTAATTTTGTGCTTATTTAATGTTTACTATGCTTAATTATGAGATTTTATTTACTTTTTTCTATTTTGATTAGGAATTATTGGATTTGGCAAAAATGAAGCATTTGGAGCATAATTGAGAGAGTTTTGGAGCATTGGACGTGAAGCTAGAAGCTAATTGGACGATTTTGACGCTGTTAGGAGTTAGCCTTGGGCAAGGCTAACTGCCGAGGGGAATACTGCGAGTTGAAATTACTTTGGATGTTGACTCACTTTACCATCTGACGTTTTGGACTTAATTAGAGCCTAGGAAGAAGAATTAATTAGTTTTTATTGGGCACTTTTGTTATATTATTGTTTGCCCTAGTTTTAAACATTATATAAGTATGTTTTTAGGTCTTTTAGGGGGATTCTTGGGCAGACTCAAGACAGTTACGTTTTTAGTGTTTATTTCTCTTTTCTCCATAGCCATTCAAGGCTAGACTCTTCCCTTCAGCCAAGGGTTAATTCAAAGTTGATTTTCTTCATGTTTGTGAGATCTTAATGCTCTTATCTTTGCTTTTTAATTCTTATTGCATTCATGCTTTTACTGTAGCTTATTGGGAAAATATATCCTTAGTTTCTTTCTGTTACATGATAAAAAAGGATCCTTTGTTCATCTAATAAGAACTTACATAGCTAATCAACTCGGCTAAATTCGTAATTGTTTAATCGACTTGATAACAAGTAGCGATTGATATAACTTGATTGTAACCAGGCTTTTGGGTTATATTAAGTAATTGCATGATCTAGCTTAAATGAATTCTCGTAGTCTTTGTTGGCTAGGGCAAGGTCTTTCTAGTGTTCATTGCAATTGACAGATTAAATC
>CATIWJ010030727.1:0-15204 GCA_949640765.1 Croton laevigatus
ACTTGTACATTGTAATTTGGATTAGAAATGAAAGTATTTAAGATCTTTGTTAAAAAAAAATATATAATATGTTTTTAATCAATATAGTTTTCTAATAGTAATTGAGTTTATACGTATATTATATATTCATACAAATTTTATAAATTTTAAATCTCACAAAAAATGGTGGAGTGTGAGAGTAAATGATAAGAAAAGATCTTGATAAAGAGAACACAATCAAATAGGAAGCACTACATGATCTACTAAACGGATTGTAATGCTAAAACCAAATATCTTACCCATGTATTTGTAGTCATCTAAATGGATTTTAGGGACCACTTGAAAACTAGAAAGGATGAAGAGGAGAAAAGGGGGGAGGGGACAATGCAGAAAAAAAAAAAAGAAGTTCCAATTTTCAAATTTTCCCCCAACAATTAGAAGGATAAAGAGCCAAAAACAAATCCATATATATTAGTGTGTGGTGGTGACATAGTGACCCTAAAATGGTCCCTTTCTCTTTTATGATATACAATGATTGAGTCCCTCCAAATGGTGAAATTACAAAATGGACTAATTCGCCAAAATGATCCCATGTACTTGCCCTTATTTAATGGGGGCTTTTTAGTTTATGTATTTATGTTGATGGATGCTTGCAATGGAACAAAGAAGATGGTGATTGACATTGAAATAGGTTGGTTTTAAGTTATTTGTACATAAATATGAATCTTCCTTTCAAGCTCTAATTATATCTTTTCAACAACAAATTACAACAATAATTCTTCTTTCCAAACTAATACTACAACATCATATTAAGCCACGACAAATGTTGTAATGTGACACAGCACATGCTTTATTTACTACATAGTTAAACTAAGATAAGGTTTTAGGTAAGGTTCACTATCCCATAATTCTTTTCTTTTTCACATAAAATATATATTATTAGGTTAATAAAATTTAAAGCTAGGAGAGTGTGGAAAAATGCACTACAACAATTAATAATTTCCACTACAAATAAAACATCTTTATCTATCTATCAGTAGTAAATGAATGAATGAGAGGCGTCATCGAATTTTTTTCTAAAATGTATATTTTTAAAGATCTACAATTAATTAATTGATTATCTTACTAAAATTTAAATTATAATAAAATAAAAATAAATAAATTTAAATCATTTTCTATTAAGGATTCTTATGACTTATCCAATTCTTCTAAGAGAATCGACTAAATCCATTTCTTTCAATATCTATTTTAGGGTTCTTTCAAAAAAGTGCACAAAAATTAAAACAATTAGCAAACGATTCAAATTGATCAAAATAATGTAAAAATGGCAATTCAAAGCTTTTAAGGACGGAAAATTGAAGGAAAAAATAAAAAAAAAAGCTAGAAAGGATATTTCTTCCTAAAAGTATATGAGGGTATATGATGGGTACACAAAAGTTTTCTGGCAACTTGCATTTTTTTTGGTGATGGATCCGCGAAGAATTATAAGGGTGTTAAAGTTATTTATTAATTTAATATATATTTTTCTGTTAAGAATTCAATTTTTCCATGATTTCAGACAGAAAAATAATTTTTTCATATACATGCGAAAGTAGCTATCCGGCCTACATCTTCATGAATTTAACTTCTATGGAACAATGAGTATAAAACTAATCAAATACCGAAATCCAGCCATTCAAAAAAAGAAAAAAAAAAGGAACTTTACCAACTCGTAACAATCCGCCAACCAAACGCCCCAAAATAAGTAGTGGAATGTTATTTTTATTATAAAATGAGTTAAATAATTTATTCTACTAAAATTTTGCAATATGATAAATAAAATAAATAAATTCGAATTAAGTTTTATTAATATATATTATTTTAACTCATATTCATATTTATTTTTATTGAATTTAAATTATATTCTATTAATAAAAATTATTGTTTAATTTGTACTTTATTGTACATAAACAACATTTGATTGGTAATAATGTGGTTGAGTCCAGCAGAGTTGGTAAACAATTTGCCTTTTCCTTTTTCACATCCGGGCGCGTGAGTTATATATATGTTTTTTTTTTTAAAAAAAATTTGAATGGTAATAGTGATTTTTAATTTAATATGAAATATAATTTATCAAAAGCAAAATATTTTCAATCAAATAAAAAAAATTTCATATATTCATTATCAAATAGAACATGGCGGCTTGTGTGTCATACCGACCAATGCTCATGATTTCCCAAAAGTTTGAATAAGAACCGGCCATGTACATATGGTTGGTTCAAATGGTGGTCATGAAAAACAGTTTCAGCTTGATTAGTTTGGGGGATGGTTAAAAACTGATGGTGCAAGCCCGTTACGCAATTCAAATTATTGGTTCAAAAACCCTTAAAGAGGAACTCGATTCAAGTCCAGATAAAAGTAGTTGTCATGTGGAGGCAAGAATGGGGTGGAGAGCCTTCATCCCGCATCCTACAATTGTTATAAAGTCGCATTCTTTATAATGAGAAATTTACAGTTCGTTTCACTCTAGAATTTTGAAATTCTCTTTTACACCTTCGGTAACTCTCAATCATTGTGAACTGTATAGGAGCACATCGTAAAAGCAGATTTTCTTTTTACTGCGTTTTGAATTGGGGATGTCGATTGAAACATAACATTCTTTCTCATGCAAGAAGCTTGCAACTCTCGGCCAAATTCTTGGTAAATCAGAGACGGTTCTATTCAGAAGAGATGGGCTTAGAGTTTGGGCCTAAACCCATCTAGCATTCCATACTTTAGGCCCTCAGAGAGTTAATTGGGCAGCCCTTCATTTCAATGGCGGTAATTTGGTGACTTATCACTGCATTTTGTGGAAAATCTTTCCTCTCAGATGCTTTTGCTGATATGCTTAATCTAAAAAGAAATGCTGAACTGAAGAGGTGGTTCCTTTCTTGAATCAAGAATAGTGTTAAACTGTGAATTGGACTCTACACAATAACCCTGCTATAACTAAAATGTTGCCTTCATCTCATAAGCAACATTGCTGTTTTAAGAATAGCTTCCAATTTTCAGAACAGAGAAGCATCTCACATTCACTGACTTTGGATATACTATATATATATACATATTATATTGTATCAAAGACAGTACAAAAATAAGGATGGAATAGAGGAGAAAGGGGGAAAGGAAAAAGAACAGAAAGAAAGCTGAAGCTTTAATACAATGCTAAAACTAATATATAATGCTCTGTCGTAGGAGAAAAAGAGAGCAAACCGTCTCACTTTGTTTCCTTGTCTCTTCTTTTTTCCTATTTGGCATGCATCATCTCATGTCCATAACTTGAAGTCTCTAAATTTTTAAGTAGATGGCATCGGCAGGAATGTTGCATCGATAAATGATCTGTTTGCTCTTCAGGGTTAGGATTCTTTGTATGGTAACTGAATGGTTTGTATCAACTTTTGTTGCTTTCCACTTAAAGAAGAGAGAGAAAGATGCAATTGTCCTAAAACAGTACAAAAGAAGTCTATATATCTGATGATGATCAATCACTTCCCATGTTTCTTACCTGTGACATAAACAATCATAATACCATACTGATGAGTCATGCAAGTAATTATGCTTCAGCAACTTTACTGATACAAGCAGTAATTACATTTCTAAATGTCTATTATGCTTATCATGAGATAGGTGGAGCAAGTCTTTAATGGTGGTCCATTATAAAATGAGTTCAAGTTTCTCTAATAATTTTCAACTATAAATTTATATCAAGCATTAACTCATAAATCTAAAGGAAAACACAGTTGTTGATGTCTTTTATGGCTACATATCCATAATTAATTGCCCAGTTGTTGGTTTAATTAACCCTGTAAACCTTCAACAACTTCAATGCGTTGCTACGTACAATCGAGATGATATCAATAAGAAATCGTCTCAGATCTGAGATTGATTCATAAATCAAGAAACACTAGAAACACTGCAAAAGAATCTATAAATTATATACCTCGTTGAAACCATGATTTTCGAACAGCTTGTCTAATGTGGCGTTCATGTCTTTCCAGGAGTTCATCCACTCTATGTGATTGAGATAGCAAGGGTCCAGAAAAATCTACCTTGTCTACCTGATCTTTAAAACCCTGTTCACATCAAACATTATTCAGAAATTAGAATGTTTGGAAATGTAATTAGTAAAAAATTAAATGAAAATCTTGCATTTATATTTCTTTTGCACTTCACAGAATATACAAGCATATAACAAGACATTAATTGCTCAACCAAGTCTTTTATTGTAATATCTCCAGTAGTTAACTTTTAAGCCATCACCAATCTATTTGAAACTCAAGTTTGGCAAGCAACAAGTGCAAAGTGCGCTTATTATTTCAAGCAAAATGGTGGGGACTGAGGACTATATCTGAGGCGAAAAAAAAAAAAATTTCAAGTGAAAATGTAGTAAAGTACACTTATTATTATAGCCACTTCTGCCAGTTGAACTCCACTGTCAAATTCATTATCACCACCAATATGATTAATCAAGCACATGCGCTTCATTGAATATCCAAAAATATAAAAATAAAGGCATAAGGGTTCTTTATATCTTGTACTTTTGAGAATATAAATGATTTTGAGTAGAACATTTTGAGTTTCCCAGAAGCAAAAAGGACTAACTTTGAAAAAAAAAAAAGTTAGTTTTCCTTGTTGCAAGCAATAGAAAGATTAAAGAATGCCAAGGGCATTATAGATTTTCAGTAAATTGGTTGGTTGAACAAAATAACATCTGCAGCTGACCTATATAAGTTACTGAAATTGATTAACTCACTTGTTTTTAACCGATTCAAATTATGAATTCGTTTCAGATTCTATTAAACTTGAAACTGTGAGAGGTTACAAGCTTTCCCAAAAAGGCACCATTAAGGCAAATATCTCATTTCATTTTCAAAGAAGAGATGAAAGTTATATGCAATTTTAATGTTTACAAACGTACCAAATTATTTCTCTTTGCTTCCATTTCCTCTCTTTGATAAAGTGCCAATGATAGTTCTTGTGAATGATAATCCTCAGATGCATCAAAGGAATCTGGCCTTTCAAATTGACACCATTGCTTCTGCAAGGCACGCTTAGAAATCTCATATGAATCGTGCCCTCTAGAATTAGTACGGATCCCATATCTGACATCTCCATTCTCATGCCGCTTTGAATCAAACTGGTTCTTTTCTTGCAATGCTGTAGATGGTTCTAATCCATTGATAATGTGGCCCCTTGAAATAGTCCTACTGTGGGATTTTACAGATGCATCATCCTTTAGCCTTTTGGCCCATGCAAAGCCACTTGAACTAGAAACCTGTAATGGACCAGAAAAGGGAATGTCTCCTTGAGACGCATTCTTTACATGGAAAATTTCCTCTAATTTTTCAAGTGATGGCTTCCGTGCCTCCCCACCAGACTTGACATCTCCTCCCTTGGTGATACGCGCATTACTAGTGCTATTTTGTGCACAATGCACTCGAGCGATCGCATCCTGGAAAATAAAAAGCAACGTATCAGAGTGAATCAGCTACCTCAAAAACATGTTCCAGCATGGGGAGCATGTCTAAGAGAGGGACCTCTGTTGGTACCAGTTTACTGAATCCAACAGCCTTTCTTGTTGGCTTTCTTGTTTCACCACCACGTGTTCTTCCACTGATCTTTTTCCTGAAGATTCAATAAGATATCTCAGTCAGTCAAGAACTAAGATGATCTTTGACTTTTTCTTTCATACCAGAACTTTTAGTGATGCTAACAACAAAAGGTTTAAAATTATAACCACCTCAAACAATGGTCTCTTTCAAATGAAAACATCATTTAGAGACACAAATGAAATAAAACTATTGCTCGCTAGATTCCAAGGACCATTATATTTGAATACCTAGCCTAGAAATCCAGCTAATTCCAAGAATTTAACTGTTGCAATAAAACAGCAATTACAACTTGGGCAATAGTCCCTTTTCTTTTTATCCACTACGCTGCGAGAATTAGTACTTATTCACCAGAAAAAGAAAATGCAAATCCTCACCTCCTTGCCTCCTCACGATGTTTTGCATCAATCTCTTTGCTAGGTGGGTATTTTGGCAAGTTTGATGGATCACATGCATGAGGTTTTGCAGTAAAATACTGAAAAATATAGAGCACTGCATTAGTGACACAAAACGTAATTCATGGAATTTTGACAGAAAGAAGCAATTCTTTAGTAGTGTAGTTTTGCTACAAATAATATGCACAAACTAAAACCAAAATGGACCTCAACAATTTTGAGCAAGAACCAGATACACATAAATGATATGAACACTGAATTATGGTGATGTCAAATAGAACCTGATAAATTAAATTAACTTATATAGGTTCATATCTTGGAAGGAAATTATAATCACCTCAGATGCGAGAGCGGATGTAGCAGACCCACGCTTGTATGGCTCTACAGATAAAAGTGTTTCAATCAAGTTCACAGCAGTTGTTGGTAAATCTTTGAAGGTTTCACGAAGACAGCTATCATATGGTTGTTGTGGTTTGAATAAAGTTGCATGAGGAAGTTTGGACTTTTTCCAGTATTCATCAGGTGGGGACCCACAAAGCTTGAAAATTTTGTGTAATTGTTCAACCTGAAGGAGAAAGAAAAAGGGTTCAAATAACTTAAAAGTTGTCAATGAAAAGAAAAGAAGATAAGAATTTGGCTGCTAACTTCCATGAATCAAAATGCTCTATTGGTTGAAATAGATGTAACATCACAACTATATCTGGTCATACAATGCTTGTTCTACTGTTTGAAAACATTGCATAGAAACAGAATCACAAAATCAAAAGTGCTGATACACATTTTCTTGGCAGACAGCAGTCACTGCCAGTTTAGTAATCCAATGTGGACAAAGAAATGCTTGCACTGCTATCCCCTTAGACTTCATTGAGGAAACTACAGATTTCTCATCAAATATCTTTGACATCTCCGCAAATATATTTAACCAGTAAAGGAATGAAAGTGAGCAAATGATTAATAGCAGATCAAAGTGCATCTCAATAATGCAATATACCTCTGTTCTCCCTTGAAGAATAGGTTTTCCAAGGAGGAGTTCAGCAAACACACAACCAACACTCCAAAGATCCACAGCTGCTCCATAATCAGTTGAACCAAGTAAAAGTTCTGGAGGGCGGTACCATAGAGTAACAACACGACTGGTTAATGGTTGTCTGTTTCCGGAAATGCAGAAGTTTGCCAATCCAAAATCCCCCAACTTCAAGATTCCATCATTGTTTACAAGCAGATTTGATCCTTTAATGTCTCGATGCATTACACCCTTTGAGTGACAGTGCTCAAGTCCAGATAGCAACTGCTTCATATAGCACTTGATCTTCAAAACAAAACAATTCATATTTTTCAATGAGAAAGAATTCAGTAATTCCAATGAGGTACAACATTAATCACAAAAGAGAAAAGAATATTGTAATTTAGAAGTCCATTACTTTGTGTTCTATGGACAAAGTACTCATTCTGTAATGTGAACTAAAAAATTCAATGCTGCAGAACAAAAATAAATTTCCTTTCATATGCAGTCAAAATAGACATTAAAGAGAATTCTATAAAGCAAATCCACAAAGGCAAAGTGAAGAAACCTGTGACTCGCTGAACCTGACATCAGGGCAAGATAAGAGTCCGGTGATGTCATGCTCCATATACTCAAACACCAGGTATATGCTACATTATAAACGGGAAGTAATCAACCCATCTAGTTTCATGATGTTGGGATGATCAAGCCTGCGGAGAATCAATATTTCTCTAGCCATGAACCGGACGCTCTCAGGTTCAAAATTATCAAAGCGAACCTTCTTCAGTGCAACAATCCTCCCAGTTTCAAGTTCACGTGCTCGGAACACACTGCTATATGTACCTTGTCCTATCTACGCAAAGAATTTGAAATCCATTAAGTACTTTGTCCAGTTAAAAGTGATAGAAGTAAAGGTTCAATAAGAATATTAGAATAATCTAATCAAGAAGATTCTGCATTTATTCACCAAAAGTGTACAGCAGAATTGACAGATTCCTTGAAGAACTTCTTAGAAGACTCCAGGGCCCCTAAGTGACTACACTTACTGTTCAAAACAATTGTGTCAAAGAGATTCTAGTCATGCAAAAAAGTGCAAGTTAAAAGTAACTTTGAGGGAGCACAGTTTCTTCAATATGACCTAAAAGAACTGGAAGGAAGTCGAATAACAGTATGCTTACTGTCAACAACAGTTGCACTTAGATCAAGGAAAGAATTAATGAGGGTCAAAATACCAATTAAATTCTAAGAATCATGAAATGAACATTACACAAGCATTTGATTGTGAACAAAGAAGGAGGAGGATTCAGGACGACCAATCCCAAAGAGAAAAGTCAAAATCCTGAGCTCCAACAAGCGGATTTGAAAGAACAACTTCCAGTTACCTCTATCAACCCCCCAAAAAAAAAAAAAAATCGGGATTTCTTACCTCCTGAAAAAGTCTCGATTACTCCCTTTTGATGATCATAAAAATGTACCCAGAAACATATTCTTGGAAACGAGAAGAATATGAACTTTCCCAGAAAAGAAAATTTAAAACTGAAATTTTCTGCCATGATTTTCTTAATAATTAAAATTAGACTCTGTAAATAAAGCCAACAAATAAAACAAAGCCAAAAAAACTATCAACAAAATGACAAAGGACTTATCTTTGCACCAATCATTGTTTCAGGCGATTCAATTTTATAAAGAACAGACAATAAAATCTATAAACTGAAATTAACATATATGCATACGAAAAAATAAATGGACGCTTTGGACAACCTTCTCCAGTTTCTCAAACGCATCGGCCTTAAGCGGGACCCATCCATGAATAGCTTCACCAGCGACCGCACTAAGCCAGGCAGGCCAACCGGCAGCCACCTGTTCTCCTTCAATGTACTTTTGTAAATTCCTCAATCTAAAACTCAACGACTCACCATTAGAACTCGCTCTCCCGGACTCACCCAACTCGCTAGTACAGCAACTCAGTTCCCCATTCTTCTTATGGTTACTGTTCCCGTAACTACTCTTATGGCTACTTTTCTCATTCTCCAATCCCACCCCCCGTATCCGGCCGGAATTAAACGCACCCGAATGGTCGAACGCCGGCGTAACGGAGACGGCCTGCTTGGAGCTAACACAGCCCATTATTAGAATCAAGAATCTAGGACGAACCCAGAATAAAGATTCGAACTTGGAGACAGTGTTGACGGATCGGAAGTATTACAGAGCTAAAAAATGAAAGTGAAAAATTGGGTTTTTATACAAAGCCCCAAAGAAAGGAATGTTTTGTATCACTTTCTGGTCGTCTCCATTCCTCCTTTTCGCAGCGGCAATTGCGGTTGCGAGACAATTTTAATTGCATTATATTAACAAAATATTAAAAGAAGAAATACCATAATCAACGGAAACATTATATAATAAAAAAGGTTTAGTTTTATTATTCTTTATTTTTGTTTGGATTTGCTAATGTGAGTGCATGGAGAGAGATGGGATGGCAAAACAGAGGGACCCTACAAATTAGGAGCCAATAGGATAGAGCGTGTAGCGCGTGGGAATTTTGAAAAATGCTTAAAATAGTAGTATATTTTGGTTTGGTTTGGTTTGGTTAGTGGGTAGTTGTTGACTCGATGTGAATTTATTGCATTTTTGGTTTGAAATAATTTGATTCAAAAAAAAAATTAGAGTATTGTTTGGGCTTATACGCGGATACTTGGTAGCAAGGGAATTGTAATTGTTGATAGCAACAGGTAGGGGAAGAGGGAAATGTAGGGAAACTTATAAATTTCTTTTTTCTAATCCTCCTTTTATTTATTATTTAAGTTTTGGCTACATGCATAGAATAGAACGCGGGAGTCTTCCTTTGAAATTTCAAATCATATTGATTCATATTAGGGTCTTTTTTCTAAATAATCTTTGGTCTTCGTAAGTTCCAGAAAAAGAAAATTATAAAAGCCGAGAAATTTGATTTTTCAAATTATGTAAGTAGTTAAAAGTTTAATGAATATTATTTAATGAAAAATATTGGGTCAATCGGAATGTAACACGTTGATCATCTTATTTATTATTTAAATTGTAAAATATGAAAGTGTTAATTGCTAACCACGTTGTTTGATGCATAAGAAAAGACTGTATGATGTGTATGTTACCTTGTCACTACATAATGTCTTAGGAAAACAATTTTCCTTATTTGATTACATAATAATAATTTTATTCTAATTTTAAAGAAAAGCAAAGCTGAAAAGTCAAAATCACTCAACATGGTAACAGTAATTGGTAATTTTTTTTTTTGGAAATACCAAAATAATTTTATTTCTAATCCCAATATATGAGTATCAAAAGTAACTTTAAGTATGTATATATACATAAATAAATGTTAATAAATGTGAAAATAAAATGGAAAAGAAAAAGGAAGGAAGCAGTCAGCTTTCTTCATTTTCTTTTTCTATTGCACACTTCCTTCCCTTCTTCTGCTTTAATCAGTACCACCCATTTCTGACATTTTATTTTATTTTTCTCTTTACTTCATTTTGTGGGTCCACATTTTGAGTTGGGTTAGGGTCCACTGTAATGGAAATGGGACAATGGCATGGCATCTCTATGCTCTAATTTAAATCTTCATATATGTATATTATATTTGCCTACTATATGGATTCGCCCTTCAGCTTACACTAATGAAATCTCAAACTTTTTGAGTGTTCAAATTGACACTCAACTTTCGCTTCATTCAGCAAATTAACAAATGACCTCTTTCAAGATAGTGTGTGTATCACTCATGTACTTTCAAGGCCAAAAGTATAATTTTCAAGACTTTTTAGTATCTTTCATGGAACTTCACTCTTCTTCGTACATTGCCTATCTAATAACACAAGGGAGCAACAACAAAAGAGAATCTAACAACCAGTTATGGCAACCTAAATTTGGAGAAAACCAAAGAGGACAAAGGAGAAGAAAGAACGGTAAGTGAAGAAATCAAAGTGGCAAAGAAACAAATATGTCGGTAGAAAAACTTCATAAAATAAATCACAGTTTTATTTTCCGACGAAAGAAGAACGGAGACAGAATTAAAAGACGAATACACCGGAAGACAGATCATGTTGTGAGAAGTCTGTCGGTGCTATTTGTTTCATTAGAGTCCTACTATTTTTTGTCGGAATCGCTGTCGAAAGGTTTTGAGTCTTTGTTTTCGAAACTTACTGTGGTGATTCCAAGCGTATATGGTGATGATAAGTGGCCATGAAGGGAGCAGTGAGTTCACCAGAGTCTGGGCTTCCCATAGGTGTTGTTAGTTTGTCAGTCCAGGCCTTATGGCGGCGATGAGCTTCCCAAGTTGCAGTGATGATCATGAACCTCTAAATATCGTTGACTTTCAAGACTCTTTCCCGCCATTCTGGTTGTTGGGTAGAGACGTCTAACACACCATTCGCTTCTCCTCATTGAGCTCTTCTTCCTTATATGAACACACCGACCTTATCATCGTCATTTCTGGTGAGCCGTGGTTGGAGATGGGCAACATCATTTGGCTAGAGGAGTAAGAAAATGTAAAATTTCACCTTGGTATTTGATTTTATGATAAAGGTACGAATAAGTGTAAAAAAATTATATTCCGAACCCCTAAAGCACGCATGAAATTCACGAACTATTTTGGGAGTTAGTTTGTGCACGCCCCTTACTATTCACATTAATCCATGTGATAGTACCACTTGATACTCTTTTATCTGGAGGTATATGTTAATTTGTCAAAGGAAATAAAAATTGGAGTGTCGATTTGAACACCTGTAAAATTTGAAGTTTTATTCAGAAAAACAAAGAAAGTTCGGGGTTGAATCCATTAGGCCCATTTATATTTGTTTCTCTACCATTTTTTTATCTTAAGCATTACTCTCCGTATCTAAATATCTTACTTATCACTTTTAATTATTTTATAAGAACTTGATTAAAAAGCTACTTTTGAGTGGTGGAGATTACTGAACCTTTTTCTTTAATCTTTCAATACTTATCAATGATTAAAGAAGAGTGCTTAGTGCACATTGCAATGAAATTGGATGTCTGACTTACTAATCAACAGTAATTTTTACCCCCTTTTTTTTTTTAGCACAAGTAATTTTTTTACCTTTGGTTTTTCATTTTGTGTTTTACTTTTTCACTTTACATCATCATTCGTTTTCTTTTCCATCCGTCTCTTTTATCCATTTTCCTTTATAATCTATAAAATCATATAATATAAATACAAATGCAGGAAACTTATAAAAGTTATTACTATTTTAATTCGTAGCATATGATGTAGATCTGTGTAAAGAATTATTTAATTATTTTTCCAATCACTTTCACCATATTTGAGTTATTTAATGCTAAAAATAAATACAACCACCAATCAAAATAATACTTTTTTGCTTTCAAAAATTTGGATTTCCTTTTGGGCAAGTTTAAATTTAAATTTAAAAATAAGTGAAATTGTCCATTAAACCATTCGATTTTTTTTTTCACATTAGATATGTGGGACTGGAACACTAATTACCGTTATTAGATTATAGTTGTATTAAATAAAATTAACTATTAAAGTAACATTAAGATATTTGAATACGGAAAAAGTGCAACGTATAGCGCATTATTGAAGTTTTATTTTACTAAATAACACGTAAGTTTTGAAATTAGTAAAAAAGAGTTAGAACCGAGGATCAACCACCGCCACACTGCAGGAATCGGCTATTGGTGTCGTGAATCATCAACTGGGCTATGGCGAATTCTATTGTTACCAGAGCCTCCTTAAACGATGCCCAAAAGAGGAAGAAGAAGTGGGATCGACGTCCCAATTAAATGCGACCCATAAACTTCAACATACATTTTCAAGCAATTTCGGTGATCGGACAGTTAATCTGAGACCATTGGATGAAACCCAAGCGAACACTAGTATTTTGGTACCTGAGGTTGTTGTCTTTCATCGACCATAAAGAATATCATTGTTTAAGAACTTTTGTCGCTGTCAACATTCTCTTGAGTTTTTCGAGGCTTCCAAACTAATTTTCGACAAAGATTTGGGTACCATTTATTTCACCATTAGAAGAAATTCAGGCTGGTATACGGCTTGTCTAAAGAAAAGGTAGTTTTTGGTGGCCGGAATAAATGGTATTCGAACGGTTTTTGGTATATTTTGATGATACGGGGTAGATTCTATGAGAAAGAAGGAAATTTTTGAACCTACATAAAGATAGTGTTCTATTGATCTGCATTTTATTGTTATCTACCGCCATGTGAAATTTTTGGTGATTGTCCATTTTTTTTCCTAATATAGCTGGTGATTGCCTTAGATGTGGATGAAAATGTGTATAATTAATTGATATGTATTTACATTTATTTATATTTAAATTTAAATTTTTATTTTCATATATATATATATATATATATATATATATATATAATTTTATATATTTTATTGACTTGTATATACATTTATTGACATTTATTAATCGATATTTATTTACTTATATTGACTTATGTATACATTTATTGACATTTATTTACCGATATTTTATTTACTGATGTTGACTTTTATTGATTTGTATATACATTTTATTGATCTTTATTTACCAATTTTTATTTAATAGTCATAGTTTTTTGGTAAAAGTCATCGAAAACCACCTAATTGCGGTGACGACCATTTTTCCGATCATCTCATCAATTTTTGAATAATTTTAAAAATTATTTACAGTATTAACTTTTATTTATAGATCCGTATAAATACCTTGAGAAATTGTTTTGGAATATTTTAATTTTGTTTTCCAATATTGACCGAAATATCATTTTCATAATTTTTTGAACTTATATGCATTTTGTCTAATTTATTTTTTAAAAAAGTGTTATTGACTAATTTCCCTTTGAACAATTGTTACCTATTTTTTTTGAATAGTGGTTGGACTCAAATTTGATATGAGCTTCGCCCGGTGACTTGAGGGCCACGGCTAAGACCAAGAGATGGCAAGACCCCGCCCTCTTCACACGGGCACATGCCAGAGTCATGACTCGAAGATCCAAAGGTCGCGCCACTAATCCATGTCCTGCTAGACTCGACTCCTATAAATATGTCCTTATGCTCATGTAAAATCCTAATTAACACTTAATACAACAATAATTACTTACAAAATAATTAAATTTCATACAGTTGAAAATCATTTTATCAAATCCTATAAAAATAGTTTTTAATGTCTTATGCAGCAAAAAAAATTTGTTAAAAACTACTTAAAAAGTTGTGGTCTTGCTCTCATATGTATACATTTAATTGAATATATATATACTTTTGGCAGAAAAATCATTTACCCCAAAAAAAAAAAGAAAAAAGAAAATGAAAAATCACGTAAAATATAGAAAGTGATTAAGCATTTTAGCATGTGGAGTGTGGCACCACCTCTCCAACTCAAGGCATGATTGCTGCCTCCCGTTATGTAATCAAAATCCCTCTTTTAGTACATAAACCCATCACCCAATTACCCATTCCAAACTAAACCTATATCGTACTCCTTCCTCATTACCCTTTTAACATCACAATAATTTAGCAAGAAGAACCACCCTACCTAACCTATTACCTCCTTTCACTACTACTACCTCCGTTTTTATGATATGTTTACATTTCCGTTTTTGGGTGTTTTTTTGATTTGTTTACATTTCCATTTATAATAAGTTTTGTAATTGTTTATTATTATTTTTTTTATTGGTATTAGTAAAAAAGTAAGTTTTTAAATGATGAGTAATTGTTTATTATTATTTCTATATTGGTATTGATGAAAAGTAGGTTTGTATTGATATTGGTTAAATAGTGAATATAAAGATATGAGAAAAACGGAGGTAGTAAGAGCATCCCCAATAGTACTCTCTATTATAAAGAGCATTTTTTGCACAATAAAGAGCATCTTAAAGAATTTTTAAATATAAAGAGTAAATAAGTTTGTACAACTCCATTAGACTCTTTATATTTTCAATTTTCATTTTGCTTTATTCAATAAACATTTAATGCAGATGAAAGAGAAGAGAGTATTGAGAAGATGAAAGAGAAAATTATTGTAACATCCTAAAAATAATAATAAGAAAAAGGATCAAATTGTAGTTTACCAAAAATATTAGATTAAATGAAAAATGAATTATATTAAATCTTAGTAATAAAATATTTTAAGAAGATTATTTTAATTAAATGTTTAGAAAATAATGAGATTAAACAAATTAGTATTTT
>CATIWJ010030734.1:0-31993 GCA_949640765.1 Croton laevigatus
ATTAAATTAAACTCATTTATAAATATTTAAGACTTAACTTGTAGTCTAATTAATTTAATTAACTCATGTATATATTTAATTTTAATAATAACTTAAATTAACATTAATAAATTCATAAAATATTCATTTTATAGTATTTTCCTCAAAACTTAGTTTCAAATATTTATTTCATAAATATTTAACTTAATCGTAGCCTTTAATTAATTTATTGATACCCAAAAAATATTTAATTTAAAAAATAACCCAATTTATTAATTAATAAGCTGTTTGGACTTAATTGAAGAGATAAAATAAGTTTTGAGCCACTTACAAAAACGGAAGGGCATGTTTGAATACGTCTAGAAAGTACAGGGGAGGATCGCATGATTTTTAAAGAGTTTAGGCATCAGATCAGATATTTTTCAGGTGGCGCGGCATAATACTTAGAAAGTTCAAGCACCAGATCGAAGACTTGCCACCTCCCTCGCCCAATTCCATCAGAAACGGATCGTGCGATCCGATTTTCGATCCAGCAACAGACGGCGTTTCTGGCAACGACGAGCGACGAGGTAGCCACCGGTCGACTCCTCTTGACGTCGCCAGGCAACTCGTAACCTCAGATCGGACGGATGATTGTTGGTTTAAACGGAAACTCATATTGAATTTGAACCCGATCCGGACTTAAAGTGAATAGTCCAATCGGTTCTACACCCTACGACCACCATACACGGCATTTCAGACCTCTAACTTGCTCACCGAACTCCCGAGGTTCGATTTGTGGGTTTAGTTTTTAAATATGATGCTAAGATGGGATTTTGGCAAAAAAAATTTCTTCTTCCTCTTCCAAAAATGGCAGAAAATATATTATTTATTATTTTTTTTCCCCTCAAATCTGTTTCTCCCAATTCCTTCACCCCTCTTCTTAATTTATAATGGATTTCCCAAAAACATCACTTTCATTTCATTTCTTTTTTTTTTTTTTAATAATTATATTATTTTATTTATTTATTAATAATATCCCCTAATTAAAATAACTAAATTGTCCCTAACTATTTGGTCTATTTACTAATAATAATTGGACTATAATGCCCTTAACTATTTCCACAATTTACGTCAAATTTTTCTGAGCTAATTTAAGTCTTTTTATTTAAAACCAACATTTAAAAATTCAGAGTGTTACATACATTGTGACTAATAATAAACTTGTGAGTTTACCTAAACTTCAATCGAATTTTTTCTTGGGATAAATTCAAAAAAGAAATGTTCATCATCCTTACAGACGAACAAAATATTTACTCCAATCTATATCTATTAATGAAACCATAATCCATTTTCCTTAATTACGGATTGTACTTGGGAATTTGTTGGACGTTGGTACTGATGAAATTTAATCACCACATTCCAACCACTAACGCCTTTTATCACAACCAATACCATAAATTTCACTAACTTCCCAAATAAATGAAAGAGAGAAGGAACCCCTCTCTTGCCTGTCGGTAGTTTACGGGGGTGATGATAAAAAAATGGAAAAAAAAAAAAAAAAACTGTTCCGACTTCCGTTACCATGGAATAATATAAAATTATATATGGATTTGGTAAATCATTTATATATTTTTTAACGGCGTCAATACAAGTCGATGCTTATAATGGCATGGTATAAGAAAATTGCTTATCTATGTCATTCACGGACGTGTTTTTAACACTACCTATTTTTTAATCGGGATGACATTCGGACCTTGTAATATTACCATATTTGTATAATCACTTGTCACACTATATGGAAAATTTTACTATAAACCCTGAATTTTATCTATAAGAATCTACATTAAAAATAAATAAAATTATACAATGTGATGTCCTAAATATTGCTTTAAATTAATTTACATAGTTATTTAATATTACGTCATGATGTTAGAGTTGTCCCACCATATCGAAATTAAAAGTTAATGTATAATAGTAGTAACAATCAATAGCGGTACAATGTTCTGTGTGGTCCATCTTCAATGTCTATCTTAACTACACTTGAAAAATTAGTTGTCATTTCCCCCTTAAACACCGTCAATTTACATGAAACCCACTTACCTATTTATACTTTTTAGCTAACTCAACCGTAATTAGCTTCAGCAATTTCTTTGGATTCTATTTGAATCCGTGGAAAATAAGGATTGCGAGCTTAAATTCCATAATTTGTTATTGTAATAAAAAATTTTCTTAATACTATGAAAATTAGCTGAGTTTATATATATATATAATATCATTTAAATCGTCTATTTTCACATAAGTAAAAAATTAACTGACAAAATTTCTGAAATTTACATGATAATATGATCTATCTATGTATGGTATCCATAAGATTATTATAATTTTTAACGGATGAATTTTACAAGGCAGCAGCAACTGGTCGGATACTTATCATAATCATCACCCCTAAAAAAAAAATTTCAAATTGTATTGTTCTTTTCGAAAATAATATCTTTCATTGATTTGGAGTGTGTTTAAAATTAAATAATCTATATGATATAAACAATAAAATAATGACATTCTACTTCAAATATGCGATTTACATTGCATTGAAACAATGGAATTGTGGTTATTATGACTTGAAACCCGTATATGTAATACAATACCAATTTCAATTCTTGCATCCGATATCTAAAGAAATACCAAACTTTTACACTAAAGAATAATTTGCCAAATGTTTCTTATTAATTAAATTGGATAACTTAACAATTAGTAATATCAACATGTAAATTGAGAAAAAAAAAAAAAATTGAATGAACTCTTTCCTTTCCACATGTTTAGTTTAAGGAAAGAAGAGAAGCTTTGTATCTTCAAAATAATAATTAAAAAAGAAAAGAATAGTATAAACTGTCTCTATCTTCTTTCCCATCTCCATCCTCATAATCTCCTGCCTCCATCCTTACCTCCATACATATATTCACAAAACCCATAAATATTTTTTATATTGTTTGGACGGACTTATTTGTGTATTTCTTTAACCATCAAGTTCGCAGCACTGATCGAAAATTGGTGAAGCAAATGTATTTAAATCTCCGAAAATAATGTCGTCGCTAGTAAAGCTACCCGAATCCTGACAATCAAAGTATGTTTGAATGTCATCCGGGAAGCTCCGGCGTGGTGGTTCCGACTCCGGAGGTGTCAATGGACAATCATTAGTTGATGTTCTTTCTAACATTTCCTTGAACTTTGAAGATTGCAACAAAAGTCCTAATGCAGATGATGCTGAGCCACCATTTGGGACACTCGGCCATGGGGAAGGGGCGGTGGTTTCCGATGAATTCGAGCTTTGCTGCTGTGATGTGAAACTTAATCCATGGTCTTCTGTAGGGTTTGATAAAGAATCGGTAACGGTATCAGTAGTAGTAGGGTTTTGTTGAGGGTTATTTGGACGTAGCCTTTTGATGTAACGGCTAAGATCAAAGTTTGTAACGGCGTTAAGTCCACGGTACTCTATAGCCGCCATGTCATAAGCTGTGGCTGCCTCTTCTTGGGTGGCTGCAAAGGGAATATGTGGAATAATTTAAGGGTAGTTTGGGAATAATATTATAGGAATTAATTTGCATGCAAAGTTGGGTAAGTTTGAAATTTTAAACGGCTTCATTGAGCAGTTAAGGTTTGGTGATCTATATCTCAACTAAAACCAACTGGATTTTGATTGTTCACAATCTTTGTCCCAATTATCTTTACTTAATTATTATTATTAATACATTATTTTTTATATATTAATCACTTAGTTAATTTTCTTAAATAAATAATCAAATAGGTTAGGAAAAAAATAGAACCGATTTAATGTAAAAATTTTGAGAGTGTGTTATGTTTTGAGTAACGTTTAACTATTTGTAGTAATTTATTAAAAATACTAAATACTAAAAGGTATAAAAGGCTATTTAAATATGCTGCATAAAATAACTATTTAGTATATTGACCGGTCGAAACATTAAAAGTTATTCTAAAAGTTGTCTGAACAGTTGAAGTGCTTGCATCACATACTCAAATTCTTCAATTTTAAAAAAATTGTAATTATTAATATCTGGAAAAAGAAACCAGGCTAATATATATGTGTTGGGAAAAAGAAAAAAATGGTAAAAAGAGGAATTACCGTATGTTCCAAGGTAGAGGTATTTGTTACCAAAAACTCTACCAATTCGAGCTTCCCACCTTCCATTGTGATGGTGTCTGCACATTTTTAGCACTTAGAAAACAATATGACATGAAAAAAATTCCACTTTCAGCCAATAACTAAATTTGGTAAATTACCTGGCTACACCTCTATATTTTGATACACCACGAGAAAATCCACTGCTCTTCCTATAAATAATTGTTGTTTATTATAAAATTACTAAAACTAAATTAAATTAACTAATATAAACATAATATACCTTCTTAAAGATCCAATATATTCTTCTTTGGACTGACCTTCCATTTCTTTGAGCTCTTCTTGGTAAGTTGACAACTGATATCAACAAACATATATGGTCATTAATTAATTTTCTCAACTACTCTTTCGGTTTTAATATCAAAACCGAAAATTTTAATTTTTTAAAAAAAATGAATGGAAATTAATTTACTGGGAAATTAAGAATTGTGTCCTGTCCCCAGTACTTCAATGCTGCCAAGTCGTAAGCATGTGCTGCAACTTCTTCATCATCATATGCTCCTGAAAATACCAATTTTCTTCTTCAATTTTTGTTAATTCCAATTAAATTTGAATTTTGATAACTCTTTATTCCAAACCTAATCTTAAACTACTCAATCAAATTAGTAATCTGAAAATGACACAATAAATATTTTTCAGAATGAAAAGAAACATACCAAGATACACTGTTGTTCAGTTGGATTCCATCGTCATCAACATCCACATCAGAGTCCGAAATCAATAAAAATAATTAAGAACAAAATCATTCAACTAAAAGTAAACTAATTAACAACAAATTAAAGAAGAAAATAAACCTTGTCTTCCTTTCTTATTCTGCGATTCATTCCAGCAATTCTTATCCCACAAATGAGCTTCATACCGTCCCGTCCACCGGTGCCTAATAATAAATAGTAATTAAGATGAAACGAACCGTAATCAATCATATTGAAATGGAATCGAATTCAAACTGAAACGGTAATCAATCATATTGAAATGGAATCGAATTCAAACTGAAAACCTTGTAACTCCACGGTAAACGGAGCTACGGCGCGGAGGAGAATCTCTAGGCACAGTTTTCCTGGTCCGTTTAGGCTTAGTGGAAGTTGATTTAGGATTAGTTGTGGTAGAGTTTGCAGAGTTTCGTCGAGTTTGCTGAGAGATCTTCGCCATTAAAAAGGAATTGTACGAGAGAAAAAAGAGCAGAGAAAGCGATAGAGAGAAAATGAAGAAGACGATCGATTTGAGGTTTATATAATAAGAGAGTAAAAGGAGAGAAGGGGGGTTTTGAAAGAAAGAAAGGGGATTTAGCTTTAGCCGGCTAAACAAAATGTTTTGTAGTGGCCGTCTCTAAGCGGCTTTGTGTTTAGCCTTTCTCTTCCTCTTTGTCTTCTTCTTTTTATTTTTTATTTTTCCTTCACTTATTTAAGATTTTGTGTTGCGTTTATTATTTATTATTATATACTATATGATTAAAATATCAGTTGTAATTTGATAAAACTTAAAATTTTTTATTTTCTTATAAGCCAGATATTTATTTTTTTTTAAAAATTTATTCTTTGAGACAAATACAAATATATCCTTAAAAGAATTTACTGATAAAATATATATAAATGAAAAGGTCATGAGTATATTTTTTCTTATTCTTTTAAAGAAGAATTTTAATTTATAGTTTTATTATTGCCAAATTTAATTTTAATTTATAGTTTTATTATAGCCAAATTTAATTTTCTAGTTTATTAAATATAAATTATAAGCTATTTTTTCCTTTGGGATAATAATGATATACTCCTTACTTACAGAAAATTTTCAAATTCCGCATTCAATTTAAATAGAAAATTTCCATTTAAGAAAAATAGTAATGAGTCTCATAACAATATAGTACTTTATTAATTATAAATCACAAAATTAAGTTAACTTTTTCATTAACTATTCTATGAAGATATTAAAGATAATTTATTGGGCTGCTTTAAATTTTTTTTTCCTTTATATAAATTGAATAGCGGAAGTATTAATTAGATTTATAATGTTTTATTTTATAAATAAAATTTTAGTAATGGTTACTGGTGAAAATAAGTTTTTTTTTATTCCCCATTATTTATTTAAATTAGGATATCCATAGAATTAGTTTTGGTAGGGAATTACGATTACCGTTTGCTATATCAATATAAGCTGTATCTAATATAGTACTACCTCAGTCTTTTTGATTTCTTTACACTTTTTTAGGGTTGAGTAGATTCAAGTTTTGTGTTAATAGTTTGATAAGTTGGGTTAATTAGATTAAAATATTATTTATATATTATTAAACTACAGTAATCATACTTTATAACTAACCTAAACCTACTTTAATCTACCAAACTCAACCCATAAAACTATCAACACTAAACTTCAACCTAAGCATGCTGTTTGAAATGTAAAGAATTCAAAAAGACGGAGGTAGTATAAGGTATTAACCCCGTGTGACGGGTTGGACTGACTGTGTGCGAAAAAAAAAATAAAATCAGCATTACAGTTAATTATGAGCAGTGGATACAACCTATGTATACAAGCAAACCAATGACTGACATCTTACAGGGTAAAATCACTCAGTTTTCTTCTTTGAAGTTATTTTTGAAGGAATTGGCTAAAGTCTGTGTCCTTAGTGAAAAACAAGAAACCAACTTTATGTGTACACAGAGTGAGTTTCGTGAGGGTAGCAGCAAAAAATTGTAATCCCACTTTCAATATGCTTATATATGTAGGAAGCGAACAATAAGGTTTATCACGTTACAACTTATAACCCATGTGGTTTTACTTCATTTCATTTAACATATTATAATTTGAGGAATTTAACCAATTCTAGTGCTCTTCCATGGGTTTGTATTGGTGATTAAAATGATATTCTTCATAAGCATGAGAAGAAAAACGATAGAAGACAGCCGCAGTTACTTATTGATGGATTTGTACAATAGTTATTGAGATTGAATTTTATCCCAAATGTCCACGAGAATTTCAAAGCAAGACACTACGTATGTTGCTATGCCTTGTATTACTCTTAACCCCAGCTAAAACCATCTTCTCTTTCCACCCTAAGACCTTCTTAAATACTCTATCCAACAAGCTGTCTCACAACTCAATAATTCAATAATCCAGAATATTCTTCTGTTTCTAATGCTAGCTTTCCTATGAAAAAAAACTGTATTCTTGTCGACCACTGAATTCTAAACCTTTGTTTCCACATCATCTCCTCTCTACTCGTCCAATTCAACCTCTAAAATCTATTGTTGCTGGAAGTTGCCAGATGTAGGAAGACTGATGGAGGGTTTAGATTAGATTAATAAATTAGGGTTTTAAAAATAGAGGGTGTAGATTAGATTAATATATTAGGGTTTTTTTTTTATTCTTTTCTATTTAAAGGCCACGGCTATCTTGTAAAGGAGTGGTTATTTTTATTTTCTCTTTTTTTCCCTAGAGGTTCATTGTTGAACTTTGGAGCCTTGAATACTGGTATTTGCTTCGCATCTCAACGGTGTTTAGGAAGATCATTGTCTAGCATTCTTCACAAATCAACGGATCTTCGGCGGTTGCTAGTCTGGTATTAGTGCGCCTCTCAACGAATTGCAACGGATTATTTGTTCATAAAATTCCTGGGTATTTTTAGACTAAACAGAATTTTTATTTATCAATCTTTATTTACTTATTCGATTAGATTGTTTAATAGAGTTCGGATCTTTTATAGTTATCTCTGTTGCATCAAAGACTAATCTTTGCAAAATAGATGCACTGCATGATTGATTTAGTAACGGTATTTCCTTCCCAACATGCAAGTGCCAAACGACAACTATACATACGTTTTGCAATATCCAATTCAGAACCCATCTAAGGTAACCAAGCTTTCATCACCTCTCCATACACGTTGGGTCCCCTAGTCCACATTGACTCAAACCGGAAAGGGAAAAACTTTCTTCTCCTCTTCGATGACTTACTCCCTTGCAGCAATTTAATAGGGCAATGATCTGAACACGTTACCCGATAATTAAACTTTTGAAATTTTCTAATCTTAGCATAAACATAATTGAGTCAATTTCAATTTATTGAGTGCTTGAAATTAATCAAAATATAGGGTTTGGTAAACTTCGACCAAATATAATAAATCATCTATTTGACTTAAATAAACAATTATTATGAATCAACCAAATTACACAAACAAAAATTCATTACCGTTTGGCTTGAATTGAATGGATATATATATGTTTTGAGTTGGCCATATACCTTTTAATATGTTAGGACCTGTTATTTATTTCATTTTATATATTTTTCAATTGAATTAATATCCTGAAAATAACATTGACATTTGTTTTTGGGAAAAGGATGGAAACTAGCTTTAGATTCATTGTTTAAATTCCATCGAAACAAATAACTACTAAATTTTAAGCGTTCTGTAAAAGCTATTAAAAACAGCTAACAACTATTCACATAGTTAAACTTTACTCAAACAGCTAATTTTGCTGGATAACAAGCGTTTGTTAATTTTCAAATAGTTTTATCAGCATCAAATAGTTTAGCAACACTAAATTGTCAACATCTATTCATAATCAACTGGATTATCCATCAATATAAATAATTATATATTCCTTCCTAGTACTTGAAAATAACTAATTGAGCTGATGAAAATTTATTCAGTTTGCGATATTCAAATTTAGAAAACAAGAATAACATTTAACTCTATTATGAATTCATCGTTCACCTATCAACCTTAGTTTTTTCTTTTTTACAAGAATCAAGCAATTATAATACTATGTAGAAATTAGTTAGGTGAGATTTTTTCTTTTTAACGAAAAGTTAAGTGAACTATAAATTAACAACCAGTCTTGTCAGCATAATGTACTTAACAATATTAAGAGCATAAGTTATTGCTTTGTTTCCTAATTTCCATTAATTAAAGAAGTCAAGAACATATTGAGATCTCTCTAATTAACTACAAAACCAAGTAGAAATAAAAGGCCATAAAGTGGGAAATGTTCATTTAAACCCAATTAAAAAAAACCCAATTTATGGAATCACATATTGTTATGAATTGAAGTTCAGTAATTATTTGATTGATGGAGATTTTAAGTGGTTGATGGATCCAATCCAAGTTAACTCAACACATAAATTGGATATGGTGGAGCCTGTGATGGAACATGCATGTAATATTACGTACATTAGCAATTGGGGGTTTTGGTTTGAGACACAAAAAGGAAATTAAATAAACATGGATTCTTGTTATTTGTCATATTTAATTTGTATATCTTTTTAGGGTTTGCTACGGACAGGGTTGGGGACTACTGACAAATTGCTATTAATCAATCTTAATTTGTGCATTACAAATCAGTAAATCAATAATAATAATAAAAAAGCAGAAGATATTTTAGAGAAATTTTCGTTTTATGAAAGTTAAATTTTAAGTGTGTAAACACAATTTAAACCTAAAATGTATAGGTTACATTCACAACATTTTCCCTCTAATTTCAAACCAAGAGGCAAAACAGCAAAATTTATGACCAAAATTGGTCTTCCTGAAATTTTGGTGTTTTTCTTCATTTCTCTATCTAATTAAATCGAATAGAGAGAGTATTATGATATACTTTTATATTTTATTTACTTTGTCCACTTCAAATGTACATAATTATGTCTCAAGCATAGATAATTAATACTCTTTCCATCCTAAAATAAGCATCTCAGTTATGCTATTTAATACATTAAAATTATAAAATTTAGTATGTAAAAAGATTATTTAAATGTTTTATTATTTATTATACACAAGAAGTACTTTTTACGTATTATATGAATGGTAAAAAAAGAAAAACACCAATTTTTTTGGTTAAAATCTAGAAGTGATACGCTTATTTATAGAAAAAAAAAATGAAACACTTATTTTAGAACAAATGAAGTAATGAAAATATCATAAGTTTATATTTAAAAATATATCAACCAAAATTTTTCTCTTTGAAGTGATTAAATAGGTCCTTTTTTTCCCATGAGAAGAGTTGCATTGATGGAAATTATATGTAGTTGAAGAATTCGGGGTTGATGAGAATAAATTGGTGATTTTAGGTATTGTTTTGCATAAAGGAAAGTTGGAAAGATAAGAAACCAGGAAAAAAGAAGAAAAAGGAAAAAAAAAAAAAGGTTGGAAATAGGGATGGGCATAGGGCGAGATGGGGCAGAAATACATTTTCCATCTTCATCCCATATATATAATTTGTTTCCATCCCCATCTCATTCATGGGATAATTTTTTCCCTCCATCTCTATCCCCGTATAGATTCTAATTTTCATGGGTTCCCCAATCCTTATTTCAAATTATAAAAAATTAATAATTTAATTTTAACTAATTATTGGATCACAAAATATAAAATTATACTATTAATTTATATACTAAACTAATAAAGAAAATGATATATTAATAATCCTTAAAATTTAAAATAACTATTAATAAATTCTCATTCATTTCTCTATTATTATAATCCATAAAATTATTTACTATATCAATTATTATAATATTATTTTAATTCATTTACTATTATAATTTATTAAAATATTATATATTAGCGGGTCCTCATAAAATCGGAAATGAGGATCCCCACGGGATTGGGGATGCGGATCCCACAGGGCGGGAAGTATAAAATATATTCCCACACCATTTTTACTAATAGAGAAAATCATACCCTGTCCTTGGTTCCATGAAAAAAAATAATAAAAATTTCCCTTCCTATTTGAGGAGAGTTCCAATGGGAAATGGGAATCCTGCCCATGCCCAACCGTAGTTGGAAAAAGGGGGCTTTAATTTAAGTGCCATCATATTTGGTGTGCTATAATTTTCGGCGACTGCCATATTTTCAAAAACCCACATTAAAGTGACAAAGTTAGTATTATGTTTATATATATACTAACTACCAAGATTTTCTGTTTCAATGCCCACAAAAGTTGCTGCAATCTCTTCCTCTTCTTTGCAAAAGATCTTTAGATCTAGATGGCTAACTGATACACCTCTGTCGTTGTGTCTTTTATAGACTTTAATTTGTGAATTATTTGTAGTTTATAATTTGGTTTTGATATTATTTATATTTGTGGTTACAATTATTATAATTGATTAAATGAACTTTCAAATTGATAGATTAGATTAATTGTGAAGGAAAAACTTTGAATATTTATAATCTCACCAAAAGCGGATTATATCTCATATAGAAGAGGAAAAATTATATTTTTGTACATATAGTTTGACAAATTAGACTGTTTTGTCATTATATTTTGTATATTAAATTATTATGTCCTTGTTGTTTAGACGATATATTAATATATTTTTATAATGCCCAAAGTACACTTGTTATTATTTAAAAAAAAAGGAATTCATTTAAAAAAAAAAGACCAAAGCTAACTTTTAATTTTTTTTTTCATTTTTGTTTCCGACTTGTACCATAGATTGTCTGTATTCAGTTCCAAAATCAGTTTCAGTGATTCACAGTTCATAGAACTTGACTCTGTATTGTAAATTAAATATAAAATAATTAAGACTGTTGAATAGTCAGATGAAATTTATAACACACGGTCAAATTCTATGAATCATAATCCATTAAAACTTATCTTGAAGCTCAGTATAAATAATCTACGGTGCAAATAAAAAAAATTTTAAAAAAAAATCAAGTCTCTCGCTTGCAAGTCGAAAATAAAAATTAAAAAAAAAAATCAAATCTCTCGCGGAGAGAGGGGAGAGATATAGAATTGCTCTTAAAAAAAATTACTCAACTCTCGTTCTCTCTCCTTCGTTATACAGTCACCGTAACTTTTCTTGTCAATTCCAACGCCGGTGATTCTTTAACGACTAATTATACTATAGAATAATTATTCTTCTTTAATGCACGCTCAATTTATTGAACATACCGAAGCTCAATTCATTCTTTCAATTACAAGTAATTCTTAAGCCCAATTATCCTGCTCAATTTTCCCCTTTTGATTGTGGCTTCGTGTTGATCTCTTTCAGTTTAACTTTATGGTATTTTATTGCTAATTATTGGTAATTGGTTTTCTTTGTAATAGGTAACAATATTATTTGATATTTAGATTAATGATTTATTTTTTCATTGAGTTTTGATGGGTTTCTTTGAGGAGAGGGAGAGGGCAAGCTGGTAGTGCGGTGGTGATGGCAGTTTAATGGTGGAGACAATTACATGTTTGGTATATTTTAGAATAATATTTTTAAATTTTGGTGTGAAAAAAAACACAATTTTGAATTTGGTGTGTACTGAAAAATATTTCCGAATTTGATGTGTTTTTTGAGCTGACGTAGAAACTTGTATCAGTGCGCCATTTAGAATGAAGTACTGAAGCAATGCGCCAGTTGAAATGACACATAGAGCCAGTTCCCCATTCCAAATGGCGCACTGGATGGAGTAATTTCATGCCCAACACCGTTTTATTCACTAATCACTCAACTGATCATTCGTTAAATCATTGAAGCAATTAATTCTTTAAATAAAAAAATGATTATAATGATTAAGAAGATATAATAATAATAATAATAATAATAATTACTTAAATGATAACGAAAATTATTAAATGAATTATTTTTGTTGAAGGTACGAAATGGAAAAATGTAGTTTAAAAAGAAAAACACTTTTGATTTTTAGATAATTTTTTATAAATTAGTATATATTAAATAATTTGTTATTTAATAGATTTTAAGAAAGAAAAATATATTAATAAAAATCGATATATCAAGAGCCTGGCGTATACGAGTTATTTCTTCTAATTCGGGATTTGAGTTCTAATTTCTGTCTATTTCTGATTCTTCCAGTACTCATATCTATCAAATCAGTATTTTGCAGCTGACCAGCATCATCATCATCATATGCAGCAGGAGTAGCAATAGTACCACTGACACTAGAATCATCAACATTTATATGACGAGCTACGGTATGAGTAGGACCATATGACTGAAAGAAAGTATGCTGAACATTAGAACTAAATGGTTCGGAAAAGAATCCTGAAAATTGAGCTTCCTGTGCATGTAGCTGTCCAAAGATGGATGGAGTAATAGAATCTAGATGCGTTTGAGGTGTCTGATTGTACATGAGTTGAGAAGGCTATGGAATAGAATGTACAGGTATAGCCTGTGGACACAACCATTGGTTATGCTCAGAGAAAACCTATGGTTTTCTCATACGATTCATTATTTATTTAATAATGAATAAATTAAAAATATTCATATTTAATAATTGTTAATTTCACAACAAAGATTAAGTGAACTTATTCATTATTTATTTAAGGATTCATAGTTATACATAATCTAATTCTAACATAGTTGACATTTTTATCATACGATTCACACAATCTATCAATTAAAAAAATTCATAGATTAGCATTTAAATTATTCAAACATATGTTTAGGGTTTTGGGTTTAGGGTTTTTTGGTTTAGGGTTTGGGGGTTAAGGGTTACGGTTTAGAATTTAGGTTTTATGGTTTAAGGGTTAGGGTTTATGGTTTTAGGGTTTACGGTTTAGGATTTTTGGTTTAGGGTTTAGGGTTTAATATATATAATTTTTTCCTATACTTCTACAAAGTAATATTTACGGCAATTTCGGTTTCGACTTTAAAAATTAATATTTTATACACCAAACATTTATCTTTTAATTTTTCGTTAGTTAATTTATCACAAATATCATTTTAAAATAAGTGTTCATAAAAATGTAATTAAATTTCATTTTACATATGAACATAAAAATATACCAAAAAAATTATTCATGCCAAAAAATTACTACGCTTCTAAATAAAAATTATATTAAACAACCACATAATGATATCAAGCAAAATTTCAAATAATAAACACTGATTATACCTAACAAAATTATAACTAAAGTACTTAAATACTAACCCAAAATCATGTTAAATAAAATTTACTGCAAAAAAAAAAAAAAGAACTAATCTTAATATGCCAAAATTCCTTTTTCTTAGTCGTTTGAATCTTTCACCACCAAAAATCAAACATTTAGTGAGAAGGAGGTTAAGGGAAAAGGAGCAGGTTGGGGCATTTTTTTTTGGCTAAAACTTAAAATTTTGAGTGAGGATTGAGTAAGGAGTTGAGGGTTTATATAGAGGAGTCCGGTGAAGTCCACTCAGTGCGCCACTTTACATGAAGAACTGAAAAAAGCCAACTACACCATCGCTACAAAAAGCCGCCTACATCGCGGTCTGTGGCCTGCACCGCTCTCCGCGCGCTACTTCAATTGAATCGCTGACCACGCACGCCTGACACGAGCTGACTAGTCTTATGTGTGCTACTTCAAATGGCACACTAATAAGACACAGCTGACATATGGCGGGACATGCTGACTAGTCTTCTGTGCGCTACTTCAAATGGCACACTGACCAGACACAACTGACACGTGGCTAGGATAGGCTGACTAGTCTTCTGTGTGCTACTTCAAATGACACACTGACCAGACACAGCTGACACGTGGCTGGGACAGGCTGACTAGTCTTCTGTACGCTATTTCAATTAGCGCACTAAAGGCGTGCTCCATTAGAAATGGTGCATTAAAGACATACTCCATCTGAAATGGCGTAGTGAAATAAAAATTCTGGTCAACGCCACCGAAGCACACCAAATCCAGAATTGTGTTTTTTTTTACATCAAATTTAGAAATATTATTCCAAATTACACAAAAAATGTAATTGTCCCTTAATGGTGTGAGTCAGCGGAACATTGATAGAGACGTAGAAGCAGCAGAAGAAGATGGCGTCCCAAATGTTATGGTTCTAAATCGAGAAACGGCAGTGCTTTCTTCATCTTCATATCCATGATCCAACAAATTTTATGGAATGTACCCTCTCTGGTAGAAATGCTTTATCAAATTCACTCATTTGGCTTTCTCAAATTTGCTCATTTCACTGCAAAAAATCAAATGATTATTGAAGCCTTTGAAGGGAAAAAACGAGTCCACGTTATCGATTTCTCCATGAATCAAGGTATGCACAGAGTTGAGAAAGAGAAATTGAGATTTTTGATCATTTTCTTCTTCTTTCTGTTAATTCCCTAAAATTGTGTTGCAATGAGATGTTGTATGTGAGTAGATGAAAAGAGAAATTAGCATTTTTATCGTTTGCTAAGTTGAATGTGAGAAGTCGAGCATATAACAAGGAAAAAGGTAACGGAAGGGGTGGTGGTCTGTGAAGGGGATTACTTCCAACCTAATTCTTCCTTTTTTTTTCTTTAATTTGTAATTTTTATCCAAATATTGTACATTTGATCTTTGATTGTTCTGTTTATGGCATGATTGATAAATTTTTTCTGGTTGTGGCAGTGATGATGGAGTTGTGGTTGTTAGTAGATTGTTTTGGTTGTGGCGGTGATAATGTAGTTGTGGTGGTATATGTAAACAGTGGTTGGAATTACAGTAGCGGGAGTGGTTGTCGTGGCGGTGGTGCTCCTGATTTTCATTTTCTTTTTAATTTTTTTTAAATGAATTCTTTTTTAAATGATAATAAGGGAACTTTGGACATTGTGAAAATATATTAACGGTTTGGACGGAAAATCTAACAGAAGGATAAAAGAGTGCATTATTTAATATACAAAATAAAAATAAAATAGTATAATGTGTCAGAATTATAGGGATACAAATGTAATTATCCCTATAAAAAAAGAAAAATATGTCTTCCTTTTCTTTTTGTATTTCAAGCTTTTGGGCTAATTTATAGCAAGCTATTATCTTAGTGAAAAAAAAAATTGCCATATTTTGTTCAGTTCAATAATAAAAAAAATGTTTTGTTGAATGAAACAATAAACTTATAAAAGCAAAATAGTTAAAAATAATAAAAGAAATGTTTTGTTGAATGAAACAATAAACTAATAAAAGCAAAATAGTTAAAAATTTTGTTGCTTAAAATGGAAGTAGAGTAAATCCAGCATAGTAGCTCAATTAGTAAGTATATTGCTTCCTGAATTTTGAAGTATTAGGTTCAATCCTTTATAGGTAAAAAAATAATCTTTGGGCATGCGCCTTTCTCCTAACAATCATGTGGGATGAAAATACTTTTTACACAAAATACTTTTTGGGTTAGCGCCTTTCTTCTGGACACCATGTAGGGTGAAAATACTCTTTAAATTGACACCTTTTTCCCAAGCGTTGGTTCATAGAGGAGAGTCAGGATAAACATGAGGTTAGGTTACATTTTCACCTTGAATTTTTGAAAATATAATATTTTTACCTTAATTTAAGCTTTGAAATAAAATTACCCTAAAATAAACTTTCGTAACAATTTTTATCCCACACCTAAATTTTAGACTAAATTGGAAAATAAAAACAATTAGAATGGTCATTCCCTACTGGCTAATATATTAAATTCATTAATATAAACTTTATGTCACATTTCACTCTAAGTTCATAATAAGAAACAAATCGAAATTCATGAATTGTATAAATAACATCCAAAATAACTTTTTTGCTACTAAGACCTAATTTATAAATTTTTAAAATAATAACCACCTTATTGGATATAATTAAAAAATAAATTTATAATTTTGAGCCCTCTTAAGTTAATAAAACTTAACGATGAAATTGGAGCATATATATGATGACTTACATAAGGTTCAAATTAATGGCATAGAGCATATACCCACTAACATATGAAAGTTGAGTTGCCTTAGCACTAGGAGTGTTCATTCGTTAAAACGTGAAAAAATTTTCAAAAATTTCCCCCAAATAAAAAAATTTTAAATTTTTTTTTCCCGGACGATTTGGACGAATTAAACATTTCTTACGAATTACACGATTTAATGTATTTAACGAATAACATTCATTTTTAACGAATTTTAACGTTTTGGACGAAAATTGATAAAATTTGATAAAAAAAATTCAGATTTCTCATTTTTTTCGGTAGTTGAGATTTGAGAAGCAATTCAAATATTAGCTTAATAACAGCCAACTTATTAAATTTAAACTAATATCTAGTATTTTAGAAGGAATAATAAGAAAGAGAGGAGAAAAAATCAATTACTATGTTTTTAAACGTCTAAAACGTTAAAAAAAAAATTTTAACGGTAATTTCACGATTTAACGAAATTCACGACTTTTCTCACGAATTAACGAATAGTAAAATCGTTTAACGACACGAATTACACGAATTTTACGTTTTGGACGTTCACGTTTGAACACCCCTACTTAGCACTGACTGCATTTGTAGTCAATGTCGCTCTAACAAGAAGAGTCATTGATGTTGATGTTGCTCTACCAATACCCCTATCCTAAAATTGGAGTTAGTGTAGCTCAAGTAATGGCCTAGCACCAGCTTCTTTGAATTTTTTAGCAAAGACATGACTCTTGCAATAGCCTCGACTTGAAACTGAATTTGGTGTAGCTCTGGCAATGACTTCATTGGAAAGTGAGTTTTAATGTCACTCTAATTGGCTTTGTTTCAATTTTTTAGCAAAGACATGACTCTAGCAATGGCGTTACCTTGGAACTAAAATTATTGTAGCTCTAGCAACAGTTTCACCGAAAAGTTGATGTTGATGTTGCCCTAGCATCAGCTTCATCGGGACTTGATAAAGGTGTGTCTCTAGCAATGGTCTCATCTCACAACTGAAATCAGTGCAGCTCTAGTTATGGCTCCACCGGAGGATTGATCTACTAACAAATTATACTCATGGTGGTCTTCGTGAGACATGAGTTGATGCAAAATATGAAGGATTTGTAAATCTATTTTCCAAACATACGAAATGTAATGATTTGACAGTAATGCTCCCAAAATTTAAAGTTGAATAATTAATTTCTAAAATTAGGACATAGATAAATATTTATTTAGAATAAGGTTGGGAAAATTTGCAATAGTTTATTATTGTTGTAAAAGAAAAAGCAATTTGCATATTACTATTTTTTTATAAAATAGTCCAATAAATTTTACCATATTATAAAAAAAACATATTTTTTAAAAATAATTTTCAAAATAATCATATTTTAATTACAAACAAAATAAATCTGTTTATAAATATATTATAAACAGACTATAAACAATTTACAAACAAAATATACATGACTCTTTAAAATTTAAAATAAAAAATGATATTTTTAAAAATTAAAAGTATAATTATATTAAAAATTATTTTGTAAATAAAAAACTTATATTTTGTAAGTAAAAAAAAAAAGAATTTTTCTAATATAATCCATTACTTAATCAATGAACTTATCTATCTTAATTAGGGGTAAGCATAAAAAACCGTGAACCGCAGATTAAATCGAAACCGAACTAAAAATTAGTTAACTGAGTGGTTCAGTTCAATCTTCTATAGAAACCGATTGGTTTGGTTCGGTGTTTGACTCAGAGTGTTTCCGAATCGAACCGAACCGAACCAAAAATCGCATCTCTAAAACGACGCCGTTTTGTCCTAGTCCTAATATTAATCCTAAATAAACCTAACCCCATATGCTTCTCTCATTTCCAACCACTCAGCTCACCCTTCACCTCCTTCACCACTCTCCCCCTTCATTCCCTCCACTGTTCTCCTTAAATTTCCGCCGGATATCTCCTCCTCCTTCAAAAAGCTCAGCCTTCATCAAATCACAGAATCTAGTGGTTTCTTTTTTCAATCTCATTATGTGGGACATTGCCCGGCCTTTACCTTCACAACGAACTTCACCTTCTGCAGTTCCAGACGACGACTCCCGAGGCCAGCTCAGATGAGTTTCCCTTTCTGATTTATTTTTATATTTGCAGTAGTACTAAAATGCTTTCTCTTTATTGATAATCAACTAAACAACAAATTTCATATTCTATTCCTAAACGTTCTCAAGATTTAAATTAATCTTGCTTTCATTCTTGATTCTTTTTTCCAATTAGCAATTGGTAAGCTTAACAGTTTTTCTGCAAATTATTCAGTGTTTAACTTTCCATACTGTGGAACTGCATCTAATGTATGTCATAGTTTAGGGTATGTATTATTGTCATTACAGTGACCTTTTTCCTTGAAAAAAAAATCATATATCTGAGCCTGATGTATGTCGTTTACTATTTTACTGGTAAACTGAGCTTCATATTGTTGCTAGTTCCACTTCGTCCCGATATTCGAGTTTTATCAGGAAAATTTGATTTATAATCAAACCAAACCAAAATCGAATTGAAATTTTTTATTTGGTTGCTGTTCGGTTTTATTAGTGCGGTTCGGTTGCCGGTACACCTTTTATAACATCTTTTTTTTTTTAATTTTTTTCAGTTTGACATTTTCCGTTCAGTAAAAAAAAAAGTCTTGCTGTAACAAAAATGAACTCATCCATCTCAGGATCATGGGAATCAGATCTCACCTGCTTGACTTTGCATCATCAGCAATTGGTCAAATGTCACTGCTTTATGAGTCAACGATTGAAATTTTGGATCCAAATTGGATAAATGATGAAGCAAAGCTCATTATTCCCTGAGTAGAGTTTTGATACCCAGTTGGCGAAACTGCAAAAAGATTCAAACTTGACAACTTATGGAAGAATCTCAAATACAAAAAAAACCCCAAAAGGGTTACTTGTTGAATTTGATGTTAAAGCCAGTGCACTGGTTCAGAAAGCTCAGTGAAGAACTGCATTGGAGCTTTGTTTTAGGGGTAGTGATAGTGTATGGAATAAGTCAGGGACTTGGCATCGGATTGAGCAAGGTCAGCACTCAGTACTACATGAAGGATGAGCAAAAGGTACAACCCTCTGAAGCACAGGTGTATTTCGGTTTGCTTCAAATCCCTTGGATTGTCAAGCCTCTATGGGGTCTCCTTACTGATACCCTTCCTATTCTTGGGTACCGCAGGAGACCTTATTTTGTTTTAGCAGGTAAAATTGTAAACTCTTCTTTTTCATGGGTTCTTGTGGATAAGGTTGTTGGATGCAAATGGAATTAAGTTTTTTTTTTTAATGAAATGAGTATAATTTTTCTGTTGCATTTGATATGTTGCTAGTGCTACAGGATCCTCTTAATTTCATATTTGGTTCTTGATGATGAAATCAAAATTAGAGAATGTAAAAAGTAGTCTTAGGATGTGAAATTTTTTTTTTAGAGCTTTTAGTGTGTGGTGGTATCTTAAACTCAGCAGACATGCCATTTAACTGCAATATTTTTTTCGCTGAAATTAAGAATCGGAGTTGAATGCTTCACCACTTTTGGTCATGTTCTTGGAAAGCGTATTGCTACATAAAGGAGACAGATTTCTGATTCTACGGTCTATCATGCATATTAAAACTCAGTAAATACTTTGAATGTTATTTTTGGATTGAATATCCTTATCGATAAAATGCCCATACCATGTTTAGATTATGAACAAGTAAAACAGTGAGAAGTAGATGAGATTCACCTTTTGTACAATATAGTCATCTAATTAGATAGAATTAGCTTGACCTATAGGGTTCTGTCCTACTACTTTCAGGAATTGTTAGCACGATTGCGATGCTTGTGCTGTCATTACAGAAGGACTTGCATCTTGCATTTGCTTTGCTGTCTCTAATGGCGGGCAGTGCTGGAATAGCTATAGCAGATGTGACAATTGATGCCTGTGTCACACAGAACAGCATAAGCCATCCTTCTCTAGCTGGTGATATGCAAAGCTTGTGTGGGCTCAGCTCTTCCATGGGCGCTCTTGTGGGGTACTCACTCAGTGGTTTTTTAGTTCACATTGTGGGACCAAAGGTTAGTTTTTTTTTTTCATAGTTTGTTATTGGCTACATTCAATAGTGAGCATAATGCTTTTTGTCTCCTTTTAGTCACATTAATACCAAACCTTTTAGCCTGACTTAATTACTCCTTAGTGGTGTTTGAATTTGTTATTGTCCACTCGTTTAAAAAAGAGTTGAACTTTGGTTGTGTTGCTACCTAAAGAAATATCTGTATTCTGTTCCCAATATATTTTCTATCTCATGGTAGAAGTATATTATTTTCACATAAAGAACTTACATATCTTCACACCATTAACTGTTAAAATCAACTAGATTTACCTAAAGTTTCATTATTTAGGATTGTGGGACGATCAATGTTAGATTAGGAACTAAGGACACATTTTGAGAAGAAAGGGTTCCTTTGATGTAAAAAGGAAGATCGAAAAGACCAGATTCTAGGGTAGAAGAGGCTGTTTTTATGGTTGAATTGAAACATGAGAAATATGTCACTGGAATTTTCTAGCTTCTGGATTCATTGAAATTGGAGTATTCAACATAAAAGTTGAAGGAATATGTTACTTTTTGGTTGCGAAGCAGTGGGAGTAAGATTATGTTATGAAGAAGCTTAGACTAGTGCTTGCTTAGAACGTTCTCAACTTCCCATCTCACTTATAGTGTGTATACATGCAATTCAGGAACAAGAGAAAAAGAGTGAACAGAGGATATTCCACTAGGAATTTTTCTTTTACAAAATCAAGTATTTCAATACCATTTAAAAGAAAATGTAAAGAAATAACTACTTAAAAAGGATAAGGGATTCTAAGTAGCAGAAAACTAAGAACACTGAATACTAATTGGAACCGGTTGGGGAATACTTAAAGACTTTTGAAACTTCTATAAGGCGCAGAATTTTCAAAACTAAGAATTAGGTGACATGAGCTTGTAATTAGGTAAGTATTTGCTCATTACTTTCTTCATTCACTTGTTAAAATATTCTCTTGCAGGGTGTATTCGGGATACTGAGCATCCCAGGAGGTCTGGTCATCCTGGTTGGAATAATACTTAAAGAATCCCATCGTCATAGATTTGCCTACAGAGGGGTAAAGCTGTTTTAATTTAATTATAATGCAGCACATTTATACTTCTTTGCGCATATGCTTATATAGAGTCCTTTAGATTAGGTAAGTGAGAAGTTTCTGGATGCTGGCAAGGCCATGTGGACAACACTAAAATGTCGTGATGTGTGGAGGCCGTGCTTATACATGTACTTGTCACTGTCAATGAGCTTACATATTCATGAAGGAATGTTCTATTGGTATACCGATGCAAAGGGGGGTCCATCTTTTTCAAAGGTAATTCTTCACTTGTATACTTGGATTCAGGTATGAGTACCATGTATACATGCCTGGGGATTGGGTTTGCCTATTTTATGAGATTTCTATTGGCACATGTTGAAGCTGCAATTATTTTGAAAGAATTTCTACTGCTCATTTGACAAATTTTAGAGTTCCACTGGTATTAGTTACAAAAATTTTCACAAGGATTTAGCATCTGTTGACTGAGTTGTTTCTTGCTTGTTTTAAGATTGCTTGAAATTGATTTTCTGTCTTTTTTGCCAAACCTTAATAGTTGAACTTGCTCTTTGGTGATTTCCCTGAAAGATAACCAGTATTTCATTTGTTCAAGTGTTTTTCCAATTGAGGAATTCCATTTCAGCGGCATGTTTCCATATATTCACTCAAGTGCATGCATTTATTTATTTAATGCATTTCTCTTTTGCCCAATTCCAACTATGTTGAACATGAAACAATTCATATAAGCTCCTCTTTGATGTATTTATGCAGGAGGTTGTTGGGACTATATTCTCAGTAGGTGCAATAGGCTCCCTCTGTGGCGTGCTTATCTACCAAAATTTATTAAAGAACCAACCTTTTCGTGCCCTACTTTTCTGGGCTCAGTTGCTGTATGGTTTGTCAGGATTATTAGATATGATACTTGTTTTGCGGGTGAACTTGAGGATGGGTTTACCTGATTATATGTTTGTAGTAATTGATGAAGGTGTTCATCGAATGATTAGTCGCATTAAATGGATGCCTCTTCTTGTTCTTAGTTCAAAGCTTTGCCCTGCAGGTATAGAGGGCACTTTCTTTGCTTTGCTTATGTCAATTGATCATGTTGGTTTTCTTTCATCAACTTGGGCAGGAGGGCTTTTACTCCACATCCTAAAGGTTACACGAACGCAATTTGACAATCTTTGGGTTGCCATTCTGATTAGGAGCATATTGAGATTGGTTCCAATCGGTCTGCTGTTTCTGATACCAGAAAGGGATCCCAACTCATCCATTCTTCCAGAAGATATGTTGAAGTCAAAAAAAGGTGATGATATGCCAGAAATCGGAAATCTTGAAATGGCCTCCCTTGTAGATAGTCCTTGAATAAAAGGGGAAATTTTGGCATAAAAAGAGTCACATCTAGGATTTTTTACCAGTTTCTGCGTCATGCACGTCCCAAGAACTCTGTCTTGTTCTATTAGGTATTCCAGTTGATGAACTTGCTTGAGACTGCAGGATCTGTCTGCTTAGTAGCTAAAAAATCAGATGACTTAGTTTAAGCATTCAAGGACAAGGTAGCCTCAGAATATGATTTCTTTCATCTTCTAACAGTAAACAGGATCTAGATCAATATTATGAGTTTCATGTACATTTCTTTTGAACTGAACATCAAATAGAAAATTTTGAAAACACGGTTGGTATTTCTGGCTGGCAATACTTTAGATAAGAGAAAAGTAAGGCACTGTAAAACTTGGAAGTTTTTTACAGTGCTTCACAAAAACTTGGAAGTTCTTTACTCAAGAGATACCTCCAACAGTGGAAACTTCTACATGGCCCATTTATCTCTGTTTTGTTTGAATATGTTTGCAGATTTTAATAAACAATATCTTTTCAGTTCCAATAATTTCGTTAAGAAATTTTTGTGACTTATAATTTGTTCTGAATGCAGTCAGATATTTTTGCACCTTCTGCATCATATTTAGTTTCCTAGTACACAGACGGCTTCTGCATATTATGTTTCATGTGACCTGATAAAGATTGAAAGCAATGAGATTTCGTGGTGTTGATTTTGAAAGATCAGACTTTGTTGATGTAATGATCTGCAGAAGAATACACTATACTAACTTGCATATGAACCTTCAATTCTTTTTTCCTTTGCTCAACCAGATCTTACATTGAAAATATTAATACATGAATTGCACAACTTTTGCTGTGCTATAGCTATTAAATGTGGTATAAATGAAGAATATTGCAGGTCTATTACTTTGCCAACAGAAGGAATTGACAATGTACATTACATAAATATATTCACAATTACATCACCATATTTCCTCAATGGTCAGCTTAGTAGAAACTGCAAGCTTCTGCTGCAAATCCCAGTTTAGATTCTGTAGTATCATACACAACTCTTATGTTTCTCTGCTGATAATTTCCAATTATAGGGATCTCATCTTCAAAATTCAGACTAGCAATAGCCAAACAGACCTGAGAAGCGTCAGTCTTCACAAAATACAGAATCCCAGTTACATCGACGTTCAGTTCTGCATTTCCTTGGAAGTGCAATTTCACTGTAGGGATATCAACTTCCTGATATGCACTAAGGTTGAAACAAGTATCCAAGATTGAAAAAGGCGGTGAAGAAGGAAACCCAGAAAATTGCTTCAAAAACTCTGCTTTTAGACCTCCATAAACTGAAGGAGGCAGCCGAGAAATAACTGTTCCTGAATCTATCAATACACCTTGATCAAATCCTGCTGCTTGCAATGCTACTCCACCAATACTAATACCAGTCAGGTTAAGAAAGTAAAAGGTGGGCAATTGTGGATTAAATATCATTCCAGTATAAGAAATAGGAGTTGTATTTTTGTAAACTGAAGAATTACCACCGAACACCAAAGAACCTGAAGCATCAGCTGCTGTATTTGGCAAACAGTAAGAAAAAACTCCTCGAAATGTTGCAGAAGTTTGAGAAATCAATGAAAGATCACTTCTTCCTAATCCCATAAGACCTGAAGCTCCTCCAAATAAACCTCTATTATTTCTTCCACAACCAAAAATAAAATTGCTGACAGAAACTTTACCTAAATTGAGCTTCTCAATGCCGAGCTCGCCGCGGGTATAGGACCCATCACCATAGTTAACAACATAGTTACAGGTTGGGGGACTACTGCCACAGACACCAGAATTCCCAGTTGCAGATTGGAGAGATAGACAAGTGGAAGAATTACATAAAATTGTTTGATAAGAAGGGGAAATTGAAGGATTAAAAATAGGGTCTTGTTGGTTATAACATAATCTGCAAGGTTGACATTGGACCCATGTTAAATCACTTCCAGTGTCAACTATAACTGTCATATTTCTACCACCTAGTTCAACTGTGACTATGTAGTTTAATGTCTGAAGTTTTACACCTGAAATTAAAGGGATTTGAGTATCTTGCGAGTCTGCTTCTTGTTCTTCTTTATTTCCATGCATAATTCTTTTGATTCGAGATTGAAATGACTGTACTTTAAAATTGTCAAGAATCAAAATTTCTTGTAGCTTCTTGTTCCAGTCAGTAATCGTTCTTGAACATGAATCTTTGTGCTTCATTTCAAGTATAGTTGCACCATTCACCCATCCTAAAAAAATTTCAAATTTTTAAAATTCAAAAAATTAAAAACTAAATTAAGCCAATTTACATTAAAAAAAAATACCATTTCGTTTGGTGTGTGTGCATATAACAAGATGTAATGCGAAATCTAACTATTCAAATAAATTTTAAAAAGAAAAGGAAAGTAAAGTCAAGGCAAAGTTCGTAGCTTTTTCTTTAATCAATAACAATTCAGTTTTCAACCCAACAAAATTAAAAGAAAAAAGGGAGAAGAGACCAATGATGATTGTTTCCCATAAAGCATGAGAGCAGTTACAGATCCCAAAATAGAGAATTAACAAAAATATAAAAAAAGATTAGTATATTAATCACCATTAATTCATCAATGGCAGGCTTAAAAATATGAAAAGCTTGTTAATTTTTTTTTACTCACTTGATTTCTGGGAGAGGCAAGAAGAAGTTGAAGTGTGATTCTTTTGTATCCATTGCCATTGTTGGAAGCTCAAGACTTTCTTTTCTTGAAAACTTGGAACCCTGCTACTACTACTACTGCAAGCTACAGCAGCAAAAGTGAAGAGAAGAAGAAGCAGAAAAGAGGAAATGAGTAATGTTGATTTAGCCATTGTTGAAGACAGTGAAGCAATAACAGAAGAATTTTATTTTTATATATGAGTTTACCAACAAGAAAAGAAGAAGAAGAAAAAATCAGGGTCATGTATGTGGGAGAGAAATAAAAGAAAAGAAGAGATTCTTGGGAGTTGGAGTTTGGCAAGAGAACAAAAGAAGAAGGGCTGGCTTAAAGGACCCACTGGTGCATGAGAAATTATTGGGGATTCACGTGCATATACTTGAGCAGTGAAAATTACTAAACCAACGAAAAAAACATATATACACCAACCTAAACATATTTATATATAAATAAAAAAATTTAGAGAATATCATGAAATATCCAGTTTTTATATGGTAATTTTCGCTCACGGTTCCTAAACTTTGACCTATGTAACTAGAATAGGTATGAACTTCAATTTCTAACTAGGAGTCTGAATTTCAATTTATTTTCACTGGTAATCCTTTTGGCCGTAAACTGTAATTTTTTAATCTCCAACAAGAACCATAATATAAATTTGCAAATATCATTTCATCTTCAACCTCTAGACATGATTAAATTTAAATTTCTCAATCTAAAATTTGATTTCCGTGTTCGGAGTGCCTCCGTTGGGTGTGTAAGGAGGTTCGTTTTTCCCACAAATTCTAAAAATCAAGAATGAAAGAGGTCCAATCAGGTTTTGGCATTTTCCAGCCAAACAGTGCATAGTTCGTAAAATATAAAATCATTTTCAGATTTCTCATGATGAGAGCTTTGATTTACCATAGTTGTTTGCTCTGTTCATTACAAAAATAGATATTGAGTTTTGGATTGAAAAATTCAGTTTAGTCATGGATGGAGGTTAAAGAGGAAGTGATGTTTGGCAAATTATATTTTGGTCTCTATTAGAGGTTTAAAAATCATCATTTATGGTTAGAGGACTACATGTGATACTCATACTCTTTTTGGTTTCAAATTGAAGTTCAAATCCTTTTTGGTTATGCAAGCCAAAATTCAGAGATCGTGGGTAAAAATTATCAAGTTTTTAATTTTAGAAATAACTTTTATTCTAATTATACTTTTAGTTAGTAATATTTTACTAATTTTTAACTCTTAAAACTTCATATTCGTTTTGCTTATAATTTGCTTATAGTCTATTTATACTATGTTATAAGCTGTTTATATTTTATTTATAAATAAGAAGTGGCTATTTTAAAAATTATTTTTTAAAATATAATAATTCTTTTAGAATGTGGTAAAAATTTAATAGGCTACCCAAAAATATATTTCTTTAGAAAATAATTGTTATAGTGCTGCGATAGGCTGATGGCACCAAAACTATATTTATATGTAATAAATATATACTATATGCTGAAAACAAAAGGAAGAATAAAGAAAAATATAGAAATAGGAACATTTTGTAGGAATAGTAATGGGAAGCGGTGGTGGTGGCGGTGGTTGTGGTGATGAGATAAAAGAAGATATTATTGGTTTGAAGAGGTTTGATAAGATAAGGTGTAAAGCCATATATATACATTGGAGTGAAGAGTGGTGTGGTGGGGAAACATGTTTTGTGTTCCATATTGTCCCTTTCTATAATGGGACTTTTTTCATAACCTATCTATTGCATTTTTTTTTTGCATTAATCACTCTTTTTTTTTCTCTTTATAATATATGCACTTATTAATAACTTAATTTCAATTTTCACCTTTTTAAGGTTTACTTATTATACTACACTAACTATTTTATCTATCTCAAAAGTTTCTTTTAAAATCAATACTACTTTCTATTATCCAATACTAATTGTGTTTTTGATACTAATTGTGTTGCTTTACCCACCAATTTTGAATAAATGACTTAGGACTTCAGAATTCATTTATAAATGTATTTATAGTAGAATTTATTTGAAAATGAATATAATGTTATTGAAATAACTAATTTATAATTCAAATTCATATTTTTTGTTTTTGAAATTACTAATAAATTTTATAAAATTTTATGAAATTCATTTGTTACAAAATGATCTTATTTATCATATTTTGAGGGGAAAAAAAATCAAATTTTGGTCTTCCTTTTCTTTTTTAGGCTATTAGAATATATCATTATTTTTTTTTAATATAGTTATAAACTCACATACTTGGATGTGTAGAAAAAGATTCGAACTCAATCAATTAAGACTCGAGGACAAAAGTCTTACTACCTCTATTGACCCCAACCACGGATATATCATTATTGCTTAAAGAACACATATATGTATGTATGTATTCTATGCGTGCTTGCTTTAATTATTAACTAGATTATAAGTTGTTTCTTTAATACCATTTCCGCATTTTTTTTTTTTTTGGAAAAATCCATTTTAAAATTATTTGAATCTTATATCTTAGGTGAATTATAAGGAATATATGAGTTGAAAAAAATAAATGATAAGGAATATATGATTGACATCATTAAAATAGTAAAACACTAATTAAATGGAAAATTAGCATGTGGGTTTTTGATAAATTTGATCAGAAATCCTTACAGAATCTTTAGCATTAGGAGGGAATTTGTGTAAACAGGAGAAGGCATATCTATATCTTAAAGCCAGCTACATATGTTTCTTTGAAATAGGAATTATTCTTTGGATTTATTATTAATTAATTAATAGGGGTCATTCTTCTTTGTTCTAATAAAAATATTCAATATACTTATATTGCTGTCATTCCCATGTGAATGACATCAATATAATTATATTTTTAATCTAGATATTATCAAATTGAATGTAATTACATAATTCCCTACGTCAATCCATGGATGTAAGTGGCACTTTTTATTATGTTTCAATATTAGTAAATAGAACATTATCTATAATATTTTGGTAAATAGCACATTTTTGTTTTAAAATTATCTATGTATCCTTTCTAATCCATTAACTTGAAATCAAAATAACAAACACCAGCTACAGTCCAATTTCTTTTTCCACATGTATCCACCAGCCACCATTACCGCCACCGTAAAGTCTCTATCTCTTCTTCTTCTTTTGATTTTATAGTTATTCGAGTTTTGTTGTACTTTGTTTTCTTCAGTATTTTTCTTCCAACAAATTCAAATATATTCGTGATTTTGAGAAAGAATAGGCGTTGTCGACTTTAGAGAAGAAAGAATCTTTAATGACATGTTAAGAATCTGGGCCTAACTCACTTGAAAACCCGAGTTGACAGGTGAGGATTGCCCAGCCTTATAAATCTCATTAAGACCCTTCTCCTTTCCGATGTGGGATTCTTTCACACCCCCCTCACGCCCAGATTCATCTGGAGCGTGACATCGGCAGTTTTTCTGCAGGAGGTCACCCATTTCGGGTGCAGAGGCCCACCACGGGCCGCCCATTTCGGGCCAGTCCCGACATCGGTGGAGAGGGCAGGTTCTGATACCATGTTAAGAATCTGGGCCTAACTCATCTGAAAACCCGAGTTGACAGGTGAGGATTGCCCAGCCTTATAAATCTCATTAAGACCCTACTCCTTTCCGATGTGGGATTCTTTCACTCTTGCACAATTTTATTTTTTCATTTTACTATTTTTATTTTGTTTATTTTCGACTCGAGCAATAAATTATTTATACTCAATCGATTAATTTTAATGGCTTATAACGGCTACTTTTAAAACTGATTTCAGTTTTAGTATAAACAATCTGCAGAGCCTGCGAGTAAAAATACAAAATTTGGAAATTCTTGCCACTCTCGAACGACAGGTGTAGCCTTACCCAAAATATAGTTTCAGTTGAAAGCCATGGATAAAAGGCTTAAGCTTTTTTAAAGTTGAAACAGATTCATATACCCATGAAAGAAAAAACAGAGAAAACCAAAATCAATCTATCAGAACATGGAAGCAATCAACGGAAAGCAATCAACAGAGAAGTAAGTAAGCTAAAGTTTGAATCTTTAAATTTTTTTTACCAGTTGAATCTTTAATCTTTAATCATGATTAACAAGCTTAATTAATCCATCTAGACTAAAACCCACTTGCTTAATCTTAAATTTCTTGACTATTCTTTTAATGGGTATGATTCATTTTTGTTTATATACAGGTATGCGGTGGTCACCGGAGCAAACAAAGGAATTGGCTTTGAAACAGTCCGGCAGCTTGCATCTCAGGGAGTGACGGTGGTGTTAACAGCAAGAGACGAGAAAAGAGGAATAGATGCAACATCTAAGCTTCATGAAATGGGTTTGAAAAATGTAGTTTTTCATCAACTAGATGTTTTGGATTCAGCTAGTTCTGAGCGGTTGGCTAAGTTCATAAAGGAAAGATTTGGTAGGCTTGATATCTTGGTATGTGATGTAATTAGATTTTTGGAACTCTTATTAATTGCTTATAAGGTGCTTGATAATTTGACTAGTAGAAGTAGGAATTCCATGTTTTAGGCTGCAATTAGGCTTTAAGTTAGAACTTTGGCTTATTTTTTATCGAGCTAGAGTTGGCTCATGAACTTCACTATTAAGCTAAAAAGTGATAAACTTTTCTAGGAATTGAGTTTTCCATCCAATTAATGTTGATAGCGAGTGCTTTGGTGATCTTCTTCAAGGACAGAGTAGGCTGTAAATAAGCAAAGCCACTTAAGAAAAAAGAAAAAAAAAGAAGCTATTTGATCTCATTTTAGAAGATTAGTGAACTTAATTTAAGCTATGAACTTCGCTTTCGACCCTCATTAAAAAGCTGGCCTGTGAATGGGCTAAAATTTCTTCTCAATCTGTAAAACTGTAAGTGAGACTGAGATCAACTAGTTTAACAAGCCTGTCTTAGTTTTCCAAAGCTCCAATAGAGTTCAATCCAAGTTCAAGTTCAAGTATAGGTTTAACTCTTCGTCCCCAGAGTGGCACTAAAAGGGGTAACTTTCCTCGTTCGTTAGTCAAACTTGTGCTCAAAAATACTAATCGGATCATTTTTATCAGTATACGACGTGGTACTTCTTGAGAAAACCGATTTTATCCTCAATTTTAGCTGACTCTAGCTTGATATGGACATAATTTTGGACAGGTTAACAATGCCGGAGCCTCTGGGGTTGTGGTTGATGAGAATCGCCTGAGAGCGTTAAACATAGATCCTGAGACTTTGGTAAGTTTTACGCATTAATCAATGATTTATAGTAAGGTTAAATGATACATATATTTGTTAGTGTAGCTTTCAGGGAAAGCAGGGAATATGATTCAAGAAGCGATTGTAACAACTTATGAGAGGGCAGAAGAATGCTTAAACACTAATTACTATGGAGTCAGAAGAGTAACAGAAGCTCTACTTCCACTTCTTCAGCTTTCTACTTCAGGTGCTAGGATTGTTAATGTCTCCTCTAGGAAGGGTGAACTAAGGGTAAGTTTTTAGGCTAATATCCATTCTTTCCCATAATCATTATAATTTCAATGTTTAAGCAAATTGTATTTTACTTCTAATCTCTTCTTTCTCCTAATTTATTTAAGTTTTTCACATCAATGACAACTATGAAAAACTTTGTTTGATATATAAAACATGATTTTAGGCTCTGCTCTACAAAATAGTTGTTTCAATAGCTGTTAAATATTATTACTGTTGAAATATTGAAGGGAGTCGACGTTTTATAAAACACTTCTTTAGGTTCTTTTCGTTACTTTAAATGCTATGATATCGAAAACAACGAATAATGAGTTTAGTATTTTGACCAATTAAAATCCTAAAAACCTACTACAAAAGTTATTATTGAACATAGCATCAGAGAAAACCAATCTTTTATATTATTCCTCCTCTTACCATAGTTTCTTATGTAGCCTTAATCATAATTAAAACCCAGATCATATTTCATTTTTTACTTAATTGGCTATTTTCAATGTCCGTGTCTAACAGTTCATAAAGACTAATCTTTCATATTTTGTGGCTGTCTCCCTAAACAATACCAAAGGTTAATGAGTATCAAGTAAACTATTATAACAAAGTGTTATTTTTCTTGCAGAGAATTCGAGGTGAAGAACTAAGAAACGAACTC
>CATIWJ010030741.1:0-15249 GCA_949640765.1 Croton laevigatus
TTTAAGAATGAGTTTGATGCTTCAATTTATTACTGAACATGGCTTATTCTTCGTCGTGAAAGCTTCTGTAATTGGGAAAAACCAGATGCAGTTTAAGTAGTAGCAGTAGTAATTGATTCTTTGGTTTTTCTTTATCTTGCTTTTTTATAGTGGTTTAGTGTACATTTGTGTGTGGAAACTTTTGGAATTGTTTCAGTGTGGGAACCTACAGCTAGTTTCACTTTTTTGATGAACAAACAAGGATGTACATATATATATATATATATATATATATATATATATGTGTGTTTCTTCCGTTAATTCCTTCTTATGTTCGGCTTGTTTTGCTCGTCCCTACAGAAAATGTGTTTTCATTAATAAAATTAATAATTAATTAACTTATTTTATTTTGTAAATACCCCCACCATCACTAGAGTAAAATGAGGATTACAAAGGCTGATATCCAATAAAATTATACTACCATTCTCACATTGGCTTTATTTTTCTATTTTATATTCGAGAGAAAGTCCATGTGGCAGAACTTAGTGAGAAAGTGAGAGAAGGTAGACTTCGATGGTATGGGCATGTTCTACGGAGGCCCCCGCATGCGGCAGTGCGTAAATGTGAAAACTTGGTAGTCGATGGGGCCAAAAGGGGTAGAGGAAGACCTAAGACTATATGGAAAGAATTAATAGTTAGAGATCTACGAGCCTTGGATATCGATGTTGATTTGATTCATAACAGGCTTGAATGGAGACGTAAAATCCATGTCGTGGATAATATCTAAGGATCGTATTGAAGCTCCTGTATTTCTTAGGCCTTCTTCTATATTTGTTTGGAGCGCTTAACCATTTTAAGGATCCATACGGCCGACCCCAACTGGTTTGGGACTAAGACTTGTTGTTGTTGTTGTTGTTGTTTTAAAAGCGTAGGTCTTTGATGTGATTGTTAAGTATGTTTATGTTAACTTTGTTGCTTTCCCTCTATATGCTTTTAATTAGTTTCCTATCGTATGTTTATTATATTTATTTTCTATAATTTTTCTTTCTAATTATTTTGGCTATAAATAGGGGGTGAGCAAGAAAAATCGAAAATGGATAATTGAACTAAAATCGAAACGAACTAAAAAATTGGTTAACCAAATTGTTTGATTCAGTCTGTGGTTCTGCAAATTTAAAAACTGATAGTTCAGTTTGGTATTCGGTTCTGTGGGTCTAAAAACCGAACCGAACCAAAAATTGAATCCATTATATATACACGTATCTTTCTCCACAAGCCCTAAAAGTCTAACCCTCACAAAACCTGCGGCCCTCCTTTCCTTCTCTCGTCCTCCACCACTTTGTTCTTCTCTCCATCTTCAATCGATGGAGAAGGTTTAGAGTCAGACGAGGGGTAGGGTCACCATCAGAGTTGTTATCCCCTCACCTAATATTGTTTCTCCAACCTCACCTTGTCTGAGCATATTATTTGAGTTTTCCATTAGTGTTCCGGGAAAAAAAGTAGAGCCACCCCTAAGCTTTGGGGATTCGATCTTTCTCTGCCTTTGTGGGCATTAAAATTAAAACAAGAGTTTAAGAGGGATACGGTAAAATAAATGTCATGTTCGAGAGATTACCATTGGAAAATGGTGGAGATGCTTTTATTTTATTTTAAAATGTAGTTCTTTTGTGATTGTTAAGTATGTCCATTATGTTAACTTTGATGTTTTCTTTTTATGCTTTTAATTTTCTTTTAATTAGTTTCTTTTATGCACCAGTGTCGGAGTGTGAGATGGATAAAATATACCTGGTCCTTGTTGGTAAAGTGCTTGTCATTTACACATATTTAGAAAAAATGCAAAAATCAAGTTCATAGATTTCCCAGTGCTAGATTTTGTAAGTCTTTGTAAGTTTTATGACATCGATGAGGCTTTGGCTCCTCAATTAAATTTTGAGGAAGACTCGCCGATTCCAAAGATTAAAGGAATATCCAAGAAAGGATTCAAAAGGTATTGGACGGAGAATTATAAGGCTTTAATTGAGAGATGGAACAATGTCAGGCCCAACTTTCAAAAAAGAACAAAAATACTTGACCAATAGCTTCACTCCCTCTTCTCCCACACCCCACCCCAAAAATTGCCCAATCACCATTCAAAAAAGAAAAACAAACTCATGATTTATAGATTGCATCCGAATATATTGGATCGAACACACTCATGTTGCCATCAGATTAGTATTTTAGCCTTTTGCTAATGGAGGTGCTAGTGCCATATATGCACCTTTGACAATTGTGACACATTTTTTGTTGAAATCATGTATGAGTACTCTAAATGTAACTGTAAAGTGAATGTTTAATAGCTTAATTTGCTTGATATTATTACATTTAAGGGTTAGTAGCAATTGCCTCATTTGATTGTGTTTAAAGTTTGTTGTGAAGATTCTAACCTGAAATATGTAGCTTTATATCCTCCGTTTTCTCTTCATTTACGCAGCTTCATATCGTAATCGCAGCATCAGCTTCATATCGTAATCGCAGCAGCAGCTTCATACCTCATGTGACTCTTCATTTTGGCTACGATGTTGCTTTTTGTTATTATTCTTATTAAGCTATTGCTTGTACAGAAACGTGGAAAGTGATTAATGTGTTTATGAATTCCTTATATATATAAGAATATTCCCAAGTAAATTAAGTTATTCTATGCTAATATGTAACTGGTTTGTTAATATATTGCAGAACATGTTTTAGTTTTGAGAAACATCAATGATAATTACCAAGCATCCATGATTTGGCAGATATAGTTTGAGCTTAAGCATGCTTACTTATGAAATTAAACATCCAACACTATAAGAAACTAAGAATACAAGCACCAGTAACTTTTTGTACAACCGTTAAGTATAGTCCAGCTCATGTGGGTTGTACCTCATCTGTACAACCATTAAGGATTACAATGGTGGATATACAACATCTCCCAACCATCTGAAAAATTTAAGCCAATATGGGAACTCCCTGATTTAAGTTTTAATTTTCTACATAAACTAAGAATACAAGCACTAGATTGCTACATGATACCATTCACTTGAGTTTTGAAGTAACATACTCAATATATAAAGCTCAGGACTTGATGAAAAGGATCACATGCTTCTAATATGATTTCAATAGCTTGGCTATGTGGTTTATGATATGGTTTGATACCTTCTAATTAATTGTAATTTATTGATAGTTGAATATTAAGGGAGCCTTCATGATTGCACAAGTGAAGGCAATAAGAGAAAAAGTAGGGACCCTATGAATACATCTATAAAAGAATGTTAAAACATCACACTGAAGTGGAAATATAACATTATAGTATTGAAAATGATTTTAAGGAAGAAAATAGAGGAAGCACAAACCATCGCTAAACATAAATAACTGAAAACTTTTGTCTTTAATGATCACTACTCAATTCAAGCATGAACTCACTTAGATACTAAACAAAATTAAACATTAATACTATTTTTACCAAATATAGCTTACCAAGAAAAGTTATAATATAATATGGATGAAAATTTAATAATAATTTATGGCATCTAAACAAAAGAATAAGACAGCTGCAAATACACTTTGGGATATTGGACACAATCATATAAACAGCAACAAATCATAAAATAAAGTTATTCATGTCAAAGTAGATGAGTAAAACAACTGCTAGGTAAAGTATATGAAAACCAATGTTAAAGCTTTTAAGAAAAAGGTTATGTGTTCAAGGCCATAAGAGAGTTACAAGTTAAAATGTTTTAAGTTAAGACATGGAATATGTTAAAGAAAAGAAGAAGGGCATGGAACTTACCTCTTTGCATCTTGTCCCAATCTCCAAAAGCTCAACTAGTATATATTCACTGTAAAAAGATGCAATACAAATATTCTTCTTCTTGGTTCATATTTAGTTTTCTTCCATCTGATATTGGATTGACAATTATAACATTCACTTCTCTATTAAACAGACAATAATAAATTTGTCAATTGCATCACTTTAAAGGCCAGATTCAGGGTGCAGAAATGTTGCCATTCAATACTCAGTTGGCACTCCAATATAGAAGGGTTAAAAGTTCAAACGTGTATTATAACCTTGCTATTTGTATCAGCCGTGTATATACACAATTGGTTAGGAAAACAAGTAACCTAGTCCAGCAACATATTCAGAACCAGAATTTCAAAACTTAAAAAGCTTAACTTGAACTCTGCAATCAACATTACATCTAAAAGCCGAACAAGCCAACCAAAACAATTTAAGACATTAAAGTAGGCTAATAGAGACCAAACCATCCACTGTTTTACACAAGTGAAATTAGATTAGCAGGTAATAAAAGGGGTAATTACATGAAACCTGAATGTAAGTAAAGTTACAGGTATGACAGGCAAAATTGATGATACCCTCCATGAAGATTGAGCAAAGGAATCCAATACATTTGTTCTAGCCACAAATAGTCCAATGCTTACTAGTGTATTTATTGATAAAAGAGTACAGAAACAGAGCAAACGCTTTGCCGTATCAATAAGTTTGAATGGAAAGAATATAATTAGAATCCAAATGTGAATGAAACAAATACATTAGCCAATTCTAGATTCATCCATGGGAACCACTGAGACACTATTGAACCAATACCTGAAACGCAAGCCACTAACAAAGAAAAACTCAAACTGGCATAAATGACAGCTACTAATGCACCAAAATGATACCCTAATGCTTTAGTTGCAAGGCTAGTGAAGCTTACTTCTTCAACCCCATCTTCTTGCATTGCAGCAAAACTGAGTTCAGCAACAAGAATAATAGAAGAAATAACATAAACCCAACAAAGAAAAATTGCAATGCTTGAGGGAAATGAACCTGATCTAATTGTTGCAGCAGGCAAACCTAACATTCCAGGACCAACTGCAGTTCCAATAATCAAACTAACTGCACCCCAGAAATCCTTTTTGTCATTTTTAAGTGTTTCTTCTTGATTTTTATGTTTTCTGATATGGTTTTCATTGCTTTGCTCAACAGAATGAGAAATGGAGCAACTTGTAACCAGAGAGAGTGGGGTTTTGGTCTTTAAAGATGATGAACTGGATATATTGGGTTTTGTAATGTGGGAAATGGAAAATCTGGGGTGGTTAATATAGGATAAAAGATTGAATCTTGGAAGTGAAATGGGTTTTGTTAGACAGTAGGATTGATGAAGCATTTTTCTTCAGTCCTCTGTTCTTTTGGCTCCTTACTGGCTTACTTTGTTGACTCGATTTCTACTTCTAGTGTTCTAAAATTTAGGTAAAATTATTGTTTTTAAGGATATTAAAAAAACCCCTTATATTTTAGTCTAATCAATAAAATATCTCTCTGTCTCTTTTTTTTTTTTGACACAAATATCTCTTCTTTTTAATTTTGTTCATAAAAATACCCTTTTATCTATTTTTTTGGTTAAAATAACGGCAGAAGAGCTAAAATATAATTTTACGGGCCTTTTTAAAAAAAGCTTAAGAAATGAGGTACTGAAATGGAAATTGCCAAAACTTCTCTTCTTCTTCGTTGAAACTCAGCCAGCCCTACCCAAGCTCCGCCGCCGCCAAAACTTCTTAATCATCTAGAAAATCTATTCGTTTTTAAACAATCGAGTTTTTAATTAATTTTTATTTTGATATAAAATAAATAAAAAAACAAAGTTGGAAAATTGTTTGGAACAATACGAAGAACAGGTGCTCTTCATTTTGAAATCTCTTCTAATCGGTGAAGTCGCCGTCGATGGTGAGTGAGGCAAAGGTCTCTGACCGACGCTAGCTCACCTCCGGCAGGTTGGCTAATCGTTTTAGGTCTCAGAAACTGCTGATGATTTTCTCAAAAAGCTGGGTCGTCGTGTTACTGTTCTTCGTATTTTCCATCAAGCTAGCCTTGGTCAGTATTGGATTGGAGGGCCAGGGACAACACTTGTGTTGTGTGACCATCGGTTTCCCTTCTGACGGCGGCGAGGCGGTCTGGTTCTGGCAGCTACGCTGTTAGCGGCGGAGCTTGGGTAGGGCTGGCGGGGTTTCAACAAAGAAGAAGAGATTTTTTGGCAATTTTTATTTCAATCCCTCATTTCTTGAACTTTTATAAAACGGCCCATAAAATTACATTTTGGTCATCTATCGTTATTTTAACAAAAAAAATAAATAAAAGGGTATTTTTGTCAACGAAATTAAAACGCAAAAATATTTGTGTCCGGAAAAAAAAAATGAGATTTTTTGTTAATTAGGCTAAAACATAAGAAATTTTGCATAAATATCCTTTATTTTTATTTGCTAAGGGGTTGTTTGGTACTATTTTTTACTTTTTTATTTTCTGTTTATAGAAAACAAAAAATACTTTTTCATTTTTCATCTTTTGTTTTTTTTAAAACTGTTTTTTTATCCTCTCACTTTCTATTTTCACTTGTTTTAATATATATATATATATAAAATAAAAATTTTAATTATTTTTATATACTTAAATTAAAGTATTAAATGAGTTTATATTTATTATTTTTAAAAAATAATTTAAAATATTCATATATATAAAAAAGAATTTGAGTTAAATATAAAATTTTTTATATTTATTGGCTGTTAAAATATATAAAATAAAAATAGATTTTAGTTTAGAATTATTAGCATATTAAAATTTTATCTAAAGGAGTAGTTCCTACTTTATAGGAAAAAGTTGAAACATAAAAGTGAAAATATAATTTTATGGTTTCTAAAAATCAGTTTTTATTTTTAAAAGTGATTTTAAAAATGAAGTAAAATAAAAAACAAAAACACTTTAACCAAACAGGTTTTGTTTTATTTTTAAAAAAATAAGTGAAAAATAGAAAACGAAAACAATACCAAACGGCGCCTAAATGTATTAAAAATTGTTGAAACGTTTATTTTAGGATAAAGAGATTACATAAAAAATAAGTTTTCCTTTCAATTTGAAAAACCTATAAATAGTAAGGGGTTTTAGAAGATGATTTACGATATTTGTCTCGGTGGAGACTGAAAAATAAATCATGCAATTCGTAACTTTGATTTTGTTTATTTTTTTTCGACTTATACAATAAATTGTCTATATTGAATCCGAGATTAATTTCAGTAGCTGATGATTCGCAGAATTTAACTCTATATTATAAATTAAATATAAAATAATTAATACTATTAAATTTACAGTCATATAAAATTTATAATACAAAATTAATTTCTGTGAGATAAGAAAAGAATAAAATAAAAAATTAAAATCAAATAGGTGTTGCAGTTTTGCTGCAAATACATGTAAAAAAGCTGTTATTTGAAATCATGAAGTTTTTCTTGAAAGAAAAAGAAGTTTTAATATAATCTTCAAATAAATGCAACAACAGTATAAGAAAATAATTAAGGCAAAAAAAAAGTATAAGAAAATAATTTACACATTTTTCAAAAAAAAAAATTACACAAAATGTTAAAAGCCTTTTCGTCCACAATTTCTCTCACAGTTATTTAGAGTTATCAAAAACCACAAAACATAAACTAAAAAGAAAAATTTTATCCATTTATCCAAAGTATATCCAAATTTTCTAATCTAACAGTCAAGGTAAGAATAAGGGCCACGTGTCTCTCAGATTTCACCTCACGTGGTTGGTATGAGCCACAAAAACCGGCCAGAGCTCTAAACGACAATATTTCAACAACCTTATCCATTGTTTCCCACGTTCTTTCTCTTATTATACCATTTTAGAGCGTCCGATTGAGAACCAGTAATTAAATTGAACGGTGTAGAAACAACGTAATCGGGTATTTGTAACAGTTAACGACTCCATGAAAACAAAAATCAATTTGTGTAATTGTATTTTCCTTTTTTTGGCTTTGATTTGCTTTTTGGCTTTTTAAAACTCGCTTTGAAAAAGGTGCTGTTTTCATTTTCTGCAAGCAACCTTAGAGAGAGAGAGAGAGAGACTCCACTTTTATTCAAAGCGGAAAAAAGCAAAAGCAAATTCAAAGCCTTGACCTTTCAAACTCTTAATACAATTCCCAAATTTCCATTCCCCCATCTTCTCTAATCTGATCTGTGATCACTTTTCTTCTTCTTTTTTACATGTTATATCTTTCTGTTTTTCTTTTATTGTTGTGGAAAATCATGGCGGATGTTTTGAGCAAGACCAATCTTGTTTCTTCATCATGTGTTGGTTACAGAAAACTGCAGAAACATAATAGCGGCAGTTTTGTTGTTACAAGAAGTTGTAAAATTCCTTCTAGAGTGGCCCCTCAGGCTTTGAAATCAAAAACTATGTTGCTTACTTCTGGTTTCCTTGGCAAGGGTCTTGTTCTTCAAGCGAATCGGTGCAAATCCAAGAAATTGGCTCATAGGCTTTCAATTAAGGCTCAGGTTAGTCAAGATCTGATCTGTATTTCTCTTTCCCTTTCAATTTTTTTTTATTTGTCTAATTAATTGCCTGGATAATTGGGGTTTTGGTTTAGAAATAGGAAAGATTTATTTTTAGAGGAAGAATCATTCTGGGTTTTCCTGTTCAAGTTTTATTTATCTGTAATTAATTAGTTTCCTATAAAATAAATTAATCGGCTTTTGTCCAAGTAGAAGAGTTTTCTGATTCGGGGAACTCTAATTGCTTCATTTTAGGTCCTTATTTGATTTTGTTTTTCCATTGCGCTTTTATTACGGAATTTACCAGACTGGATTGAGGCTCAAGAATTATCAAAACTGGTGGGATAAGGGTTTGCAACCAAATATGAAGGAGGTGACCTCTGCACAAGACCTTGTGGACTCCCTCTTGAATGCTGGGGACAAACTTGTCATTGTTGATTTCTTCTCCCCTGGTTGTGGTGGCTGCAAAGCTCTCCATCCCAAGGTATATTTTTGAACTTTAAACAATCATTTATTTTCTGAGCTACCTATTTTGAAGCTTAGATTGATTTTATTCAGTTTTCAAATTTGGGTTTTGGATTTCTTTGTGGTGGAATGGCAGATATGTCAAATGGCAGAGATGAACCCAGATGTCATATTCCTTCATGTAAATTATGAAGAACACAAATCTATGTGCCACAGCCTTAATGTCCATGTGCTTCCCTTCTTCAGATTTTACCGAGGTGCTCAAGGCCGGGTATGCAGCTTTAGCTGCACTAATGCCACGGTTAGTTTTGCGCCTTTCCTTTTGATTCTTTTGCTAGTTTATTATCATGCTATGCAGTAATTGATCTAAATCTTTAAGATTCTTTGGCAATTTGTTACAATTCCCAGTTTCTTTTATTGTAATTTGTAATCATATATGCAACAGTGGCATCTATGATTTATGAAATGCATAGTTTTCGGCTCCTAAACATTACTAGTGATCACAAATTTAGTTAGTTTGGTATAGCATCCTGCTTGGACGTGGCCATTGTGATCTTAACTAAGGTTTGGTTTTAATCCAGATCAAGAAATTTAAGGATGCGTTGGCCAAGCACACGCCGGACCGATGCAGCCTTGGACCAACAAAAGGGCTGGAGGAGAAAGAGCTCATTGCATTGGCTGCAAACAGAGATCTGAAATTCACATATACACCAAAACCAGTGGAATCTGCTCCTGCCGAGGAAGAAACAGCACCAGCAACTACTGCCCCATCTCAATCTCCTCCTATTTCAACCCTACCTCTTCCCCGGCTGATGACTGAGGATTTAAAGGATAAAACTTTAGTAATATCAGGGAGATGATCATTCGGACAAACCCTTCTCCCTGATCTCCTTGTACAGTTCTAGTTTGTGATATGTAATATCTATCTATCCTTTTGATAAGTTAACAAACAAACTAGTAGAGGTAAAATGTCTGTATCGTGTATCCTTACAGAATATCCTTACATAATTTCAGGCTGAGGGGTTTATTTTTTTGGATCCCGGCCTGCTGATGCTGCTTGCTTGTATGAGAGGGGTCTGTATGATGTAAAAAGCCCTTTTTTTTCCTTTGTATTTTTATTTTTTTTCCCTCCCCTTTTTTCCACTCTTGATTGGGAAACAAAATGGTTGTTTTTGTATTGTGGATCTTTTAAGTATTCATATAAAGTCACTGTATTACTAGTATTATACCAATTGTTGAATTGCAAAAGCTCATTGAAATGGTATTTTCAAGTAAGATTGAAAAGGGCAGCGTGGTGATGTACTAATGCATCCTGCGATTATTCAGCGTCCGTGAACGTGTAATGTAAGCAAAACTCATTTTCAATTCAAGATTGAAAAAGAAAAATAAGAAAAATGAATAGAAGTTTCAAGAAAGATTGATTGGGTCCGGTGGGGGCTAAAACTTCTATTATTGTACTGGAAGATCTGAATGTCGATTTCTGAAAGTGGTGGAGACCACACGGAAATGAGAAAACGAAAGGAGGAAATGGATAAGGAAAGGAAAGGTGTGTTTGGAGACGGATCAACGTGGCCTAATCCTGTTTAGACAAATTTCTCTTCTCCGAAACACTTTCCTTCTCCATCCGTCATTTCTTATTTAGAAGTAACAATAATGAGTTGTGAAATGGAGATGAGCCCACTTCCCTTTTTTCTTTCCGCGTATCGTTTGCTTATTCAACCATTTACGTGCTAATGCCACTGCCCCTTCTTTTAAAATTATGGCTTCAGTCTTCTCCATCCACCTGTCCTAAAAAAGATTTAATATGTGATTATGAAACTTTTGGGTCCAAACGTTAAGATATGTTTTCTCAAAAATATTTGTTACACCACAAATAGGTTATCTGGTGTGGTTGGGGCCAATAGAGGTAATAAAATTTTTATCCTTAAATTTTAAAGGGCTAAATTGGAATCTACTATTCGCATCCGGGTGTATAATAGCTAGTGTTTAAGTCCTGCGGCGTTGGCTTATGAATTTCGGGATATTGAAGCATATTTCTTTGAAAGAAAAAGCGAATTTCATCCTGCACATGCAAATTCAAAATTGATTAGTAGCCATTTTTTGAACGTATAAATAGCTTATAAACGATCAAAAAAGTTAAAATTATTAAAAGAATTTAATGGTAAGTTGTAGCTGGGTGATATCTGAAAATTATAATTAAGTTTACGTTGGTCTTTTATTTTCTCAAATTTGGAAAAAAAAAAAGAAAGAATATAAGTCATTTAAAAATAAATAAAAAAGTTTCTAGTCTTAATTCGTTTGTAAGTTGAAAAATGAATTTTGAGAAAAGTTGAATTATCTTCTTATCATTTTAAAAACTATTTTATAAGTTGGTTTGGTTATGGTAGGAATCAATCTAAAAACTTCTACGTCTTACAATTTTTGTAGTACGGAAGATAATTAATGGGTCACCTCCTGATTGGTGAAGTATAAATTATTTAAAAATAAGTTATGATTATGTTTATTATAACTGATTAATGTTACAAAAGTTATTGTTATACTAAGTTATGTTTGTTGATAAATAATTCACAAGGAAATTGTACAATTCATTAGTGAAAAATAGAGATCTTGATTGAGTTACAAATAAATAAGAGAAATTTTTTTTATACTAGTAATTTAGTAGGTTGAACTTTAAATTCTTATAAAATAAATGATAAATTAATTCATTTTTCCAAATTAATTACTGGTAAATAATCTTCTTTAAAAAATAAATGGTAAATAAAAATTAAATTTTAATGAACATGACAACAAAGCCCTTATAATTTCAAAAAGCTTACATATAAAGAGTTTTGATAAATTTATAAGCTTTTATAATTCATTTAGAACCATTACTATACTAAAGACACTCAACTTAAAGTCCAATTGATGGGTTCTGCTGGGCTTAAAAAATATTTCAAGCCCAAAAGCTAAAGTGTCCCAAACATTACACTTTTTTTTTCAAACAGTTTCAAAAAAAAAAAAAACTTCAAAAGTGAAAACAAATTTCTTCCAAGTGAAGAAATTACAATAAAATAACAGTTCAACTTTGAAACCTGAAAATATTCTCTCATTCCCAAGTAGGAGCCACTTTTCTTCTGTAATTTTTTTTTTTAATATTACATATGAATTTTACTTAGTCAATAATAAAATAATTTATATTTTTAACCCTTAATTTAATCCAATACCCTCTTATATTTTTTTAACAGGGTCAAAGTAATCAATTTAATAAATACTCTTTAACTATTCAATTATTATATAATTATTTTTACTATTAAAAATTCCAACATTGGTCTTTCGGCCAAGGTACATTTTTATGTATTAAGTAATTAATTTGAAAAATAAAAAATTGAAAAAATAAAGTGAACTATATACATATAAAAATTAAGGTGAGATGCATATATCTACAACAAGATACGATATAAAAGATGATTAATTACTAATTAACTGTGGTAATTAGTGAACTTGATTTTTTGTTACACAATAGATTTAAGAATGGTATACGAATAATGTTAATAATAAGAATAAGAAATGGATTACCTTAGAGAAAATGGATCACCATAAGCCTAGCTTGAGGAGCAGAAAGAAAAATGTAGCCAAGAACAACTTGCCAACTTCTTGTTTCTTGATAAGAGTCGGCAAGTCATCCTTGGCTGCACCATTCTTTCCGAGCCACCATGCTAGGCTTTTTAGTGAGAGCTGCAGCAGAAGCAGAAGGGGCGGGCGGTGGGAGGAAGTTAGGGGTGGTGGCTTTATATAAGAGTTGAGTGAGTGAGTAATGGTGCGTTTCTCGAGACACTGCTATGGACTACACCTTTTACAATACAAAAACATGATCTTTTTTTGGCCTCTTTTCATTTTTCGGTGATAAGGTTCCATTTCACTTACCTTAATATATATATATATATATATACATATTGAAGTATGGTTTTGATGGGATAAGATTTTACAGGTCAGGGACCACACTTACATTTCTTTCAGAAAATAAAATAGTCGTGGCCATTACCATTTATCGAAATGGGCGTTGGTCTTTTCTTATTCCATGTGGTATAATAATGATATTACTTACTTACTAAAAGAAGCAACTGAGGTTTCCAAAAATGGAAAGATTCTAAATCTAATTTTTTAAAACACTATTGGACCCCAATTTCACATCATGAACTTTGCCAAATTATTCCACCCAATACAAAGATTTTTTTTCTCAAAACGAAATTCGATTGAATTTGTTGAATAGTAGATTTGTTGTACTCGATAAATTTGATTGAATTTATTTTTGAAAAAATTATAATTTTGTCACTGAATTTCAATAAATAAAACAACTCAATCAATATAATACAAATAATACGATATTAAATTTCAATAGAAGACAATTAAAACCTCTTAAAAAGGAATAAAAATCTTAAAAATGATGGGGAATTCAGTAAAAAAACTCATCCAAATACATACAAATTTAGATTTTGTTCTAGAGAAAAAGATTGAAGGAAAGAAAAAGAAGGAAAAGGAGGAGATCCGCCGCCATTGCTTCAAACATCGGTTGAAAAATTCAAGACCACCATTTAACTCCTCTTGGCTATAACTTCTTATTGGTACCAATGTTTTCCGCAATTGGTGGTCGGAGGGTTAACTTTTGAAACAGGTCTAGTAAATGGGTCAAAATGACCTGAGATTTTGTTTTGATTTTTCGAGGTATTATGGTGGTTGGACGACATCTTTGAAGGCATTTTTCGAATCCTCGTTGTGAAAGTTTTCATTTGGTATGCTCACTTGCATGTTTTATCACCGGATTTATAAGTTCAATTTTGAGGTTGAAAAATTACCAACAAATCCCTTTGCTATTGTTGGAGCTTGAGGAAGAATAAAGTGAAGAGCCATTTGGGTAAATTGCATGGGATCATTTGAAAAAAAAAATTCATGAAAATGATGTGGCAAGGGCATAAATCATCTGTTTTGGATAGTTTAGATATACAATAGGTCACTGGCAAACAATAGAGTGCCTATGAGAGATAAGGTTATGGATATGCATTTGGCTTGCTGTGATGTGTTGATTCTATTGCACTTGATTTGTACTATAGCATACTTTTTTTTTTTCAATTGTTTAGCATTTGTTTCTTTTAAGAAAATTGTTTAGCATTTGTTAATAGAGTGGTTAAATTAGTCTCTAAAATTTAAGACTTTTGTGAAAAGTTAATTTTCTAACACTATAATTATGTTTCGCAACCGTTTTTGAAATAGTTTTTAGCATTTTGAATAGAATCTAATTTTTATATTATTCGATAAATTAATTTTTGAGATTGTTTTTAGCTGTTTTTATAACTTTTATCAAAGTTAACATTTTTACCTTTTAACTTTTATAAATAATTATTATAAACAACTAATAACTATTCAAACAAATAAATAATATTCAAATAACAAAATTTTTCAAACACACTCTATTAGTGAAATGCGACAAACTAATAGAAAACATATTAGTTTAATTTGTTTTTAGGGAAATAGAAAATATTATAACAATTCACGAAAATGGCAAAAATAATTACAAACTTTTAACATGTATTATTTTTTTTGGATCTAAATGAGTGCACTAATAGTCTGAGTAGTTCAAGAATCGAACTTAAGATCTCTAAATTCTACAATATCTATGAAAAATAGGATGACTATAAAACCACACTAATTGGCTATTAATGCATAAAACCGTTCCATACACGTAAAAGTTCTCGTTTAAAAAAAAAAAAAACTTTTTCAGAAATCTTATTTGGTTGGTGCTACGGATTTGCATTTAAATAAAAAAAAGTAATAATTAGTACAAATTTTGGGGTTGGAAGAGTGGTGATTGCATTATTTGGTGTAGATTTGAAAAAAGTAGAATATAGAAGGCAACGTGTTTATAATTCCAATTACAAAAACGATGTTGGAGAAAGTATAGTAATGGCATGTGATTTAACACTAAGCATATTTATTGCATGTGAGTGGTCATTTCCAGTACAAAGTAAGTCTTCTTCTTATGCTATATAGTATTCTTGAAACTTGTAGCTCATCCTCATCCCATATATAAACGAATCTTATTTGCATCTCTTTTCTGTCTATTGAAGAGTAACGTACTATGGGTAGGCCCAATAGCAAGAGAGAATATCAAACTCAGCATCTTCCTTATATATTATTATTGGTGATGTGGATAGTTTTGTAAGTGGAATTGACACAGGCATTACATGTGCTGTACAGTGTATCTACACTACACTAATTTATTGGAATGGGCTAGTAGATTTCAAAGTTTCAATTCAAGTAAATATTAGATTTTTTTTAGAGTAATTAAGTAAATAATAAAATTTTTTATTATCAAGATTACAACTCTACCCTTACATTATATAGAAATATGTACTTCATCAAATGTTTCTTTTCCTTATGAACTATTAAGTATTCATTTGATCATGGATCTCAAACATATGCAGGTT
>CATIWJ010030852.1:0-12052 GCA_949640765.1 Croton laevigatus
GTCAATCCTTGAATCGAATACGATCGTGGCCACAACCGATAACATTACCTAATTTTTAGTTTGTATCTTTGACTTGTTTTCCTATGTTCCAGAAGTGAATTGCCAAGTTTAAACCTAATAGGATTATTTAGTACATCCTCTGCCTCTGATAATTTTTACTTTTTGATTTCCACAAATAAAGTAGGTTTACGAATTTAACATAGATGGTTCTTCTAAAGGAAAACTTGGTCCGACTGGTGTTGGTGGTGTTCTTCTCGACTCCAGTGGCTCTATTTTATGCATTGTATGAATAAATTTTGTGTTTCTGAAAAAGAAATTACAAAGAAAATAAATAAGCGGTTACAAGCTCAATTGCAAAATCCTCTGATTTTTCTCTTTTGCGACGAACGTGAAACGAGGGTCACGATGACTTGATATCAAATCACAAACTTTGATGAAAATGATTCAAGGGTCATAGACTTGATTTTGAATCATGAACTTTGATGAAGACGATTCAAGGGTCGTTGACTTGATCTCGAATCACAAACTTTGATGAAGATGATTCAAGAGTCATCGTTGACTTGATCTTGAATCATGAACGTTGAATAGGCTTCGATATTTGAGTTTTGAGTTATGCTTGAGGACAAGCATGGGATAAGTGTTGGGGGAATTTGATAATACCGTAATTTAGTTATATTTTATTCGCTAATTTCCTCATTTTAAAGATTTTTATTCTGTAATTTGATCGAATTGTGGTTTTTGTTTTTATAGGATTAATTCTGAATTTTTGAAGCTAAAATGGACAAAGAAAGGCAAAAACGCAGACTTAAAGAGAACCGGGGTTCGGTAGTCGGGAAAATACATAATGTGGGCATGTCTAAAGAAATTATGGTGTCAGAGTTCGCCGATGCGGAATTTTATTTTCTTTCCTTATCTAAGGAAAGTCAGGATTCTAATTTTAACGTGGGCTGATTTGTAGGGACTTTTAAGGGAATTAAATTAGGTCTAAGGGATTATAAATAGAATAGAATACAGGGGGCTAGGGAGGTTTTTACGTTATACATTTTCTGGTTTCTTACGGCAAACTTTTCATCAGAATTTCAGACCTTCTTTTATGGCCTTTAGTGGCTAAATCTTTAATTCTTGGTTGAAGGAATCCAATTGCAATTGATTGTAAGTGTGAGACTTAACAGGTTTTCTTAGTTTCTTTTATTTTAATGGTATTAAAGATTCTTCTGAGTTTAATATATGATTGAGTTTGATTAATATCTAGGGTGTACAACTAGTCATTTCTTAAATTTGATCAATTGCTTAATTCAAATAGATGACGTTCACTGTATGTTTCAATTAGAAACATATAGAATCTTGATTCACTACGTTAGGGATCGGGATTTTATGAAGAGTTTTTATCTAGATTAAATGCATGTCGTACATGTGTTGTCTTGTTCATTAGTTCTCTTGATTCTTAATGTTATTAATTAATTAAATCTATGATCGTATCTAGGTTGTTAATTAATAAAAACAATTAAAATACATGTTTTTGGTTGTTTAATCTTAAGAGAGGGTAGGTTTTAAAACCAACAATGAATATCATTGAATAAAAGAATTATAATTTCGTGTCTATGATCACTTACCCGTCAATTGCATTAGTGACCGACAACCAAGGTTTGTTTTCATTGATTTTTCCCTCATTTAATTTCAATCGTTTTACTGCAATTCTTTAGTTTTAATTGCTGATTTTTCTTCCTTTAATCAATTTCAGTTATTATTCACAAAATCCCCCCTTTTTAGCTTTTTGTTTTCCTTTCTAACGAATACGGTTGCTATTAATCTATATAAATTCCCTGTGGGATCGACTCTTGCTTACCCTTGCTATATTCCTATAGTTGGTAGCTTGAATTTAAATTGGGTGCAGACGACAGCAATACCAATGACCAAATTTGCCTTATAAACAAATATAAGCAAATTTAAATAACTAATGTGCAGAATCTTATATGAATGATTATTTGAAGATTTCTTTAAAATAAAATACAAATATAAATTCTTTTATGCTTTTTATAGAATCGAAAATCTTCTAATACAAACTAAATTAACATGCACAAACTCTAAAACGGAAAAGAAATTCAGCCTGATTTAGTAAAAAATCGCAAAAATACTATAAGGATAAGTGTGACTTTATTACTCATTTTGCATAATATAGGTTTGCCACTATATGGTCCATTACTATAAACTATCTGCTGAATTAAAGAACTCATCAAACATCTAGGTTATAGCTGCATGAAACATTTGCACTAAATGTCCTCCTACTCCTAGTCCATATAGAACGTGCATCGAATCGTTTATCATTGAAAGAGGACATAAAGCTACATACTAGAGCAACTTAGGGCCAAGCAGCTTAACTCGAAAAATAGATGTCCACTTTGGACACCTACAACAACTTAGGTCCTTCAGGGTGGCTGCAAGTAATCTTGGAACAAAAGAAGGTGATGATTTAAAATTAATTACTTCTTTGCAGAATTGTAGTCAATTTAGAGTTTTAGATGTCCAAGATAACAGGCTGAAGGGAGTTTTACCATCAAAAGCTAATTTTTCTTCCTCTTTGGATACACTTTGATTCGGTTACAATCAAATATATGGAGACATAAATCATTGGCTTTTTACTGACTATAAATCACCAAGTAACAAAATGAATGAGATAAAATTGTAACAAGGGAATTGTTTTCGTTGTATTTAAGTTTTAAAAACATAAAAGTTGAAAACTTATGCAAAAGATTACAAATGGCAGACAATGAACATATGAAATATCATTTATGTTAATGAAAATATCTTGTAATGTCAACTATGAACAGAAAAAAGATAAACTAATCACAACAAAAAAAATATGAGCAGCATAATAAATCTTTAAAAGAAGCACAAACCATGAGATTGAAGTACAGAGACAAAAAATAAGAGTAGGTGCTATAACCAAAGAGATATACTGTAGCGACAAACACAGATCTCTGGAATGCTTTAAATTTTACCATTTACAATATCATTGTATACTCTAGTTTCAATGTCACCCTCATCGTAAGTAGATGAACTGCAACATAAATACAAATAGATCCCCTGCTTTTTCCCTCCCCAGAAAAAGGAAAAAAAAAAAACTTAATTAAGAAATCAATACATAGAGCTGTCGAACAACATAAGCTCCAAGTGTATCATCATCCACAACAACTTGATGCCATTGGGCAGGTTTGGACAATTCTTTGGTCATACAAGCCTCCAGTCCCAACAGTAATCACTCTTACTGTTCTGCCATTCCTTAAGATCTTCGGCCCAATTATTCCACAGATGATAAAGTCACGACAAGTTAAAAAGGATCACAGGAAAACCCCAACCTTTCTTGGGATCAACAACTTGTAGTCGCATCTCAATTAGGCAATGATCTAAAGCTTCGTTGCAATGCCGCTGCTGCAATCACACAATACACAAATATGAAAAGAAAAAACAACTCAATTATCGAACCAAAAACACCCATTTCAATTAAATCCTCAAAAGATTTCAAACTTTACTACGATTTTGTATTATCTATCACCTGTTTGATTGAATGTCTCTAAGAACAAACTTGATCAAGAACTGAAAATTGAGCATGTGGAAGAAGAAGAAGAAAAAATTCTAGGGACCTTAAATAGCGGGCTAACTCATATATTGATCAGTACATCGGTTCAAACTTTGAAGCTTGTGCACACTGAGCGCCTGAGGAACCAGAGTTGCACTCGAGCGAGGTGTGAATAGAGGAAAGAATTAGACGTGGGCTTATTGGGACCATATAATACGTCTCCATCCTGAATGGAAACGACAACTTATGAGGACCATAAGGCAACGAATACTACTCGGACCATTCAAACTAAGTATTATTAATCACAAGAAAAAGTACAATAGAGCTAGCGTTGCTCACATCATACAATAGTAGATGTTAAACAACTAGGGGAGCATGAAAAATAAGAAGATCATAAGGCAACAAATGGCCAAAATGGGCTAAACAATCGAAAACCTTATTTAATTCACTATGAACATGATTAATTGAAACAATCCATTCCCTTTTAATCATAGCCTGAATTTGGTGAAGCAATCCGGAATGAGCCAAAGGTTGCACACACGGGCTAGCAATGAAAATGATATTGTCTAGTATTTTTTTTAGTATTAGGTAAGGGTAGAGATATTCGAATTTTAGTTTATTATCATGATGTCGTAAATACACGTGCTAGTGTCACAAGCTATACCGTAGTTTGTGGCATAAGACATTGTCTAGCATTTGGTGAAATGTGATGCCAATTTTTACCAGAGCCTTGTACACTGGTGTTGTGTTGGGTGGAGGCAAAACAATCCTCCCCGTCTTAGACCCCTAAAATCCAACCTACCCTAAACATCACTATTTCTTAAAATTTTTATATATGTGAATTTAGAATAACATAGAGAAAGAGTGGTGTAGAGAGAGAGTGCAACGTGAGTGTGTATACAGAGAAGAGAAAGTGAGTGGGTGAGAGCATAGTGTGAATGAGAAATTAAAGAGTGTGGTGTAGTCAGAGGAAGCTTTTTGTATAAAACTTCCTTTAACAAAGTCCACTTTATTTTTTCAATCAAATCCAATAATCATTCTCCTTTAGAATTCAACACACCGTGATATAAAGCTCAGCAATGATGATTGATGGCTAGTATTGAGTATTTTGGCGTAGCGTAATTTCTTTGGGAGCAAATGCATTCAATTCACATTAATTAATTGACAGTAGTTTTCTTGAGTAAATTTTACTTTAGTTATCTAAATTTTAGAGGTTTTAACACATTGGTTTCAAAATTTTAAATTTTTACTTAAAAATATATAAACTTCACATAAATTTACATGTAATATACATTTGGACTAAAATACTCTTTCTTCTAATTAGAAAAAAGTATTATTTCTGATTTTGAGCCTTAACTTGACATTATTTTTTAAAATTGAACAAATTATATTTTTTACATTGATTACTTTAGTAAATAATAATAATAATAATTTCAAAATTGAACAAATTATAGTTTTTTCACTGATTAATTTTAGTAAATAATAATACTAATAATTAAATAAAATTATAGATGACTTTTTAATTTTTTTTTATATTATACTGCAAATGATTTATTTATAAAATAAACACTATACTTTTTTTACAAAATTATTATCATTTAATTACCAAATACAATAAGTTGAAAAAAATAATAAATATTATATTTAATTAAAAAAAGGTAATACTATATTTACTAATAAATAATTAGATTTGAATCTATAATAATAATAATAATAATAATAATCCAATAATTCGATCTAATTTTAATATTTGTCTTACATAATTAAAAGTTTATAGTTTTAATACATCAAAATTTCAATTTTCATCCTTCAAACAAAATTGGGTGGTCTCCAAAAAAAAAAAAAAAATTGGGTGGTCTCCAAAAAAAAAAAGAGAAACAAGTTAACATATATAAATTTTAACTATATATTTGAGTAAATGTCAATAAAATTTAATATTTCGCAAAATATTTTATTCAATTCCATAAATTTTTAAAAACTCAAAATGTCCAAAACTTATTCTAAAACTGTTATGAACATTGCCTAAATATCTTACATTCCTTTTTTAGACCAATATCAATCACAATTTAATTTTCTCTCTCTTTTATTGATTGAGTATATTATTTCATAATTCATAAAATTTTTTTTATATTTTTATAATAATTATTATTATTCTAATAATTTATATACTTTAGAATAAATTTACCTCTTGCTAAATTTATTAATAAGTAAATACTAATATTTTACAGTATTTTTTTGTTTGAAAAAAATATTACATGGAGTATTTTGCTTCATAACATCTATATATAAATTGGACCAAGTAGAATGTGTGAAAATTGAGATTAACATATGGGTGAAATTTTAGTATTTCATAAAAGAATGAGTCATTTTATTATTTTTCTACAATAGTATAGTAGGGGCTAATTTTGAAGAAGAAGAAGAAGAAGAAGAAGAATAATAGTAATAATAATAATAATTGGCACCAACATGTCAACCCATCATTTCAATTAAATAGTTAAAAAAAATGAAAATAAAGCAAATATCAGCCGTTCTCACCGCGCACGATTAGAGTTGGTCAATAATAATGTGTGAAAATAGTGAATGCAAGTTCAAATAAAGTGCACATAATTTTTTGATGAAATAAGATATTTGCTTGCCAAAAAAAAATTAAAAAATGCGCACAATATTGAAATTTATACTATTAAACTTAAAAGGACATTGAAAATTTCATTTTCCTCAACTAAACCACACAATGTGTCCATATTTCACCAACAAAATCATTATCCGTGCAATTAAAGGGGCATTGGATTCATTTGGTATATGCATTTGAAAACAATTTTATATTATCACTATTTTACGCATTTGGTAAGTTTTTCAATCAAACAACTGATAGATAGTCAAAAGCTAATCAATTAAGGATCCCTTCAACTAACAGTTAATGGAACGGCCATTAATTATCTATGACACAAATAGTTAACTAAACAGAGCTTTACTAATGAGAGTAAGTTGTAAATTGTTTTGAAAAAAAAAAAAGTCAATAAGATGGTAGAATAAAAAATTAAAGGGATCAAACAGTTATTTCCAAGTCCATGTTCAGACTTGCTGTTGATTTATGGCTTAGAATTGAAGATAGACTCTGAACGCATATGATACTTTTTAGGCTTGGCAAGTTAAGTCTTCAGACTTACCTGTATGCTATACATTATCATTGTTGGGTCTACTACAAATAGTTAGTGATGTTTGATTTTCTGTACGCCTTCAATTACATAAAGGCCTAACTTTGTACAAATAAAGGTTGAAGAACTAAATATCAATAAATAAACAATAGGCACTTCATGCGTAATTTTTCGCTCCTAGGTCTCCTTATTTTCATCTACTGTTCCCTAACTTCTCCAATTTGTAATACAAGCATACTCTAACTTTGATTTGATAATAATGCTCATGGTATATTTGACTTGTTTTCCTATGTTCATGCAGTGAATTGCCAATTGGATTATTTAGAAATTGCTTGGTTTAACTCTTTCATATTTGCAACTTATAATGATTGGCATTTGGTAAGTTTTAAAATCAGCGGCTGATAGCAGTTAATAATCTGAAACAGCTGTTGATTCTATTAGCTCATATCCGAAATTTTTTCATTCCAATTCATAGCTTGCAAATGGTTTAATTTGTTTTATAGTGCTTCTTGCTATAGTGATTTAATCTAGAGTGATGATAGGTCGAGAGACTGCCCCATGTTTCGACCGAAACTTAATTTTTTTTTTTTTTGTTTTCAAATCAAATTATAAATTATTTGCACTCAGTTCTGAGATCAATTTTAAAATGTCACAGTTTGCAGGTTTGACTTTGTATTATAAAAATCAAACAAAGTAAAATTGAACCGTCGAATTCAATGGTTTTAATTATTTTGTATAATATTTTATAATATAGAGTTAAATATGCAAACTATAACCCAAGTTGGAGCCGAATCATGAGCGACTCACTCCAACAACATTTACCATTTAATCTAACGGTGTCAGATACTGCTAGGACCCAGAATGTTAAAAAAAAAAAAAAACAAGAAAAAAGAGAGAAGGTAGCTTATGACATTTCTAGGAAAAATTATGATACTTTTAGCACATGGAAAGTCAAGTCTTCAGACTTGTTTTGCTCCTTCTTTGGGTGCAAGAAGTAGAAATATGAAACAGAATACATAATTTCCGCAAAGCATATTAATTGACAACTAAAATTTATATGTTTATGTCCATTAGACTCTTTAACTTTTCATTGGTCAAAATCAAGCCATTTAACATTAATTTTTCTTAAATTAAACCTTTAATTTTTTTTTTGTTTTTTATGTATTTTAATTTGACTGTAATTGAGAATTATGTTATTATTGCGTAGATTACAAATAATGAGTGATTTTGATTTTTTACACATCTTCAATTACATAAAGACCTAAATTTCATAAAAATAAAACTTCAAGAACTAAATGTCAATAAATAAAAATTCAAGCCATTTTTTTTGTGAGAAAAGAGTTAATTTTATTAATTATTGAAAACCATATGAACTAAAAATATAATACAAACAAAATTAATAAGAGTGTAAACTAAGTTAATCGATTAGTACTAATTTGTCAATCTCTTGGTAAGCTTAGTAAGTCCAAATCCATTTCGTACAATACATCATTTTCCATTTCTTGGAAAAAAGATAGATCATTTTCAATTTGTAATACAAGCTTTCTCTAACTTCATTTGATTATGCCTTTGACCCTATTTTCGAATGGTAAATTTTCACGGTTTAATTTATAACATATAAGATGAATTATAAAAGATAATACAATTAACTTATTTAAATTAATATGGTGTGATAAGAACACTATGGTATTGTTTGGTTAAAAAATAGCAACTTTTTTCAAAATTAAGTACACCATCTTCCTTTTTTTTTACTTATAAAATTAAGAAATAACAAAATTTAAAAAATAGAAAACATAGAATAATCAGTATACAAATATTTTTAATTAAAAAAATTTATACACTTATACAAAAATTAATAGTAAATATATAAATATTTGTATATAAAACTATTTATATATATATATATATATATATATAAATTCGTATATAACTATATTTATATACACAGTAAAAAATTGGCATTTTTATATACAATCATATATATATATATATATATATATATTTTATCCTTATGTACAAATTTATATTTATATAACTATATACAAATAAGAATTTGCATATAAGTATATAAATATTTTCATATACAAATATTTATATACTGACTAAGTTTTTTCAATTTTTTTTTTATGTTTTTAAATTTGTTTTTATTTCTTTTAATTTTTAATTTTATAGGTAAAAGAAAAACGAAGAGATATATGAAAGGATGTTTTGATTTTTACCAAGTCCAACCCTGTTATTTGCTTTATTTTAGAAAAATATTGATATTTACTACACTACAAAACCCAATTCGTACCATTTACTTACATTTCTCAAAGTTCGAACTTATTACTTACAATTTAAAAAATTGTGGTCAATATCTAAAATATACATACAAGTGATACTAAGATGTAACTTGGTGAGATACTGGTCCAGTACAGTCCCAATTTCTATATAGCTATTTAGAAGAAACTAGATTCAAAATTAGAACCGCATTATAAATATTTCAATTTCACTACGATTCCTAAATTGTTGGTTTTTTTTTCCCAGTTTGGATGCAATTCTTAGTTCCGGGGGACAGTCCTACGCAAAACACACGCAAAACCCACGCAAAACCATGTCAAAATATGTCAGCCATGAAAATAACACTAAAAAAACTTTATGAAAATATAGACTAGGTCTATTTATTGTTTTAAAAATATTTTTTCACAAACGTACAGGGGATGATGTGATGGGGTAGGGGTCAAATTCAAGGTACATAGGGCCAGCAGGTAGCCCAATTAAGCCGGGACCTTGCCGATTTGTCAAGGCTAATGTGTGGTTGGTTGCACATTCCGTCACACACAGTCTATTTAGACTTTCTCAATTCTACAAAGAATATTGTTAACTTTTATCATCAAGTTTGGTGATTACAATTCAAAAGAAGACCTATCTCTATCGTGCGCCAAAATTATGATACTTTTTAGACTTGGCAAGTCATGTCTTGAGACTTGTTTTGCTCTATCCGTATGTGGAAACACACAATTTCCACAAACAATATTTATTAAGATCTTAAATTTATATGTTCATGTCCATTATACTCTTTTACTTTTCATTTGTTAAAATTGTGGTATTGAACTTTAATTTTTTGTTTATTTAACTTTCAATTATAATAATGCAAGTATTCCCTAATTTCATTTGATAATGCTTTTGCCCATTTCTCTAATACTAAATTTTGAATGTCTAGCGACTGACGTAGGATGAATTTATATAGTTCTGTTTGCTTTTTTTTTTTTTTCATGTTCTGGCCAAAGGGGTTCAACTTTTTACTTGCTAACAGTTTGAAATGTGTGCGGCTATGTAAGTGTATAAGGTGTGTAAGTATACCAATTATGATATATTGCAAAAATAATATGAAATAGTTTCATAGTTTTGTGTGTTTGATCTATGCATCACAATCATGTTCAATGTTATTAACATTTTAAATTAAAATAAATTAATGATTTTGACAAAATGGGTAGCTTTGGAATATTAAATTTTCCGTAACCCTTATATGAACAAAACTGTTATTTCTTTAATGTTTATGTGCTTTTTTTTTTCATAATAAAGTAATAATTTGCTACTACCTCAGTCTTTTTGAATTCTTTACATTTCAAACAGCATGCTTAGGTTGAAGTTTGGCGTTGATAGTTTGATAGGTTGAGTTTGGTAGATTAAAGTAGGTTTAGGTTAGTTATAAAGTATGGTTACTGTAGTTTAATAATATATAAATAGTATTTTAATCTAATTAACCCAACCCATCAAACTATCAACACCAAAATTGAATCTAATCAACCCTAAAAAATGTAAAGAAAGTTAAAAGACGGAGGTAGTATATTACTAAATTTTCCTAAAAGTATGCTAAACAATGTATATTGATTATCACACTTAAATAGACTTAACTAGCATTGGAAAAGAAATTAATTTTATTATGTGAAACAGTTTATAAATTATATTAGTATTGGAGATACTCTTACATTAGAATAGAAAATGAATAATTTCCTTGACTATCATAGAATTGAAAGAAAGGGGCTATATTACATAAATACCTTATATTTATTTATACATTTTGAAAAAATTAAGAACAAGTTAAAGATTGGCGAGAACCCAAAGAATGAATGGGTCCGTATCTACCCTACTTAAAAAAAAAATAGAAATTCTTATGAATTATATTTATCTTATAATTGACATATACCTACAGTACATTTCCATTAAAATATGCACGTCTTATAAATAAATAATATGTTATTGAGTATTAACAAAATATAAGGGGAGTTAGTAAATAAGTTTAGAGTTGAGTAAATAGTATCTTTTTTAAAAAAATTAAGTAAATAACAACTTTTTTTATTTCCTTTTATACCCATCTTCTTTTTCTTTTGTCTACTTATAAAATTAAAAAATAAAAATTTAAAAAAAATTAAAAAATATAAAGTCAGTATATAAGTATTTATATATAAAAATATTTATATACTTATATTCAAATTAATAGTAAATATACAAATATTCGTATATAAAAATATTTATATACATATATACAAATTCGTATATAAATATATTTATATATACAATAAAGAAAATCACATCCTTATATACAATATTATAAACTTATATACATTTATATTTTATCCTTATGTACGCATTTATATTACCTATATATATATACAAATAAGAATTTGTATATAAGTATATAAATATTTTTATATACGAATATTTATATACTGACTACTTTGTGCTTTCAATTTTTTTTATGTTTTTAAATCTTTTTAAGTTTTAATTTTATAGGTAAAAGAAAAAGAAAGAGGGGTATAAAAGGGTTTTATGATTTTTGGTGGTCTAGTTCTGTTGTTTGCTTTTTTTGAAAAAAATATTGATATTTATTATACTACAAAATTCAAATCCTGCCATTTACTTACATTTCTCAAAATATAATGAGAAAAATCCAACTTAGTACTTATAATTTAAAAAATTGGGGTCTATATCCAAAATATAAGTACAAATTATGTCCAAATTCTGTCACGTTTGCATATTATTCCTGCTGATCAGAAAGTTTGTCCAAATTGTGAGCACATTGAATCTCAGGACCACGCCCTACTTCATTGCCTTCAAAGTTCTACCTTATGGTTCAGTGTGTTTCGTTGGCTGGGGATCAACTTTGTCGTTCCTTGTCATGTTTCAGATTTCTTTCAACAGTGGCGTTCTATTTTCAAAGGTAAATGGCAAAGTATTTTCGGCACCTCTCTATGGATGATTCTGACTTGGGAGCTATGGAAGAAAAGGAACATGAAGGTTTTTGATTCTATCTCTACTTCTGAAGACATTCTTTACA
>CATIWJ010030857.1:0-12151 GCA_949640765.1 Croton laevigatus
GTAGTAAAAACAATATTAATAATAAAAATAATGATAATAATAGTAGTCGTAAAAATAATAAAAATTATAATAGTACAAATAATGACAATAATAATAATAATAGTAGTAAAAAAAAAAATAATAATAATAATAATAATAATTGTAGTAATAATAATAATGATGATAGTAATACCAATTTAATTTATCAAAACACTAACTTTATTTTTCATAAGAATATTCAATATTCTTAATTCTTTCTTTTATTAACAAAAATCACAAACTCAAATATATCCAAATAAATAAACATTTATCACAATTATTTATAAATAATCATTTAATGCAAATATTAATAGTATGCACAAAATTTAACTTTACATTAATTAAAGTATCAAACATGTCTCCGTTGACACTGTCCCTATCTCTTAATTCCTCGGATTGTCCTTTGTCCTATCATTGTCCGTATCCTATAATCATAAGGTATTGTCCATATTTGTTCATAAAATTGTCCATATAATTATTTTTAATTAGGTCTTTTAATTTAATTGTCCATATATTAAATTTCAAATTTTGTTAATTGGTCCAATTGTCCAAATAAATGTCCAACAAATATTATTCAATAAATATTATCAAGTAATTAAATTAAACCCATTGAATAAATATTTAAGATTTAATCTTATTGTCCATATAATTTTATTAAGTCCTTATAATTTTTAATCTTAATATTAATTAAGAATTTCCACTAAATAATTCATAAAATATTTGTTTTGCAATATTTTTCTCAAAATTCAGTTTCAAATATTTATTTTGATCATATTTAATTTAATCATAGCCTTTAATTAATTTATTAATACCCCAAAAATATTAAATTTCAAAATTAAACTTAATTTATTATTAAATCAGATATTAGGACGTGATTGAAGAGGGAAAATAAGTTTCGGGGTCGTTACCGAATAAAAACAGAGGTGAAAGGACTTAATTGAAGACGGACGGAAACTTGACGGAACAGACAGTAATTTTTCGTCAGGCGTGCGCTCTGCCGAGCGCCTCGCAGATCGCCCAAAACGACAGCCAACTTCCCCGCATTGGCTCGCCGAACGACAATGGGTCTGGGCTGCGGCTGGCGGGGTTCAACTGGCAGACTGGCTAACTCAAATTTATTTTGTGTTTTCTCTCAATTTTTTATGTCTACCCGAAATTTTAGATACTCTAATAACTCCTCAGATGTTAGGGGTCATTTTATAGACCAGATTACATTATTAATTTTTATATTTTAGTTTTAATTATTTTTATTTACTATTTACTTTTTGACAAATTCACTAAATATCAAAAATAATTTCATTTCTTGTCTCCCACTTATTTCCCACTAGTTTTATCAATAATTCCACTTCAATTATGGTATGTGACAGATTTAAATTTTGCTTGTATTAAAATTTAATTACACTTTACTTTTAATCCATTTTTATCCATATTTTTCATTTAATTGTAAATTCTTCAAATTATGTCTTTAACATGTGATAAAAATGTTTCAAATATATATATAAATTTGTCTCTAAAGAAATCTGAATTTTAATTGGACATTTGATACTTAATTTCAAATTAAATTAAATTGGTTTATCTTTGCTTACAATTGATTACCATTTGCCTATGGGTTTATTAAGTGTTTACTTCATTTTTATCATATTTATTCTTGGTTTAATATTTTACTAATTAACTAGGGTAAATTTTAAATTTACTATTTTACCGTATTTTATCCCATGTAGTAAAAATTTACCAAAATATATCAAATTTATACTTAAATATTCAATCTAATTATTTTATAACATTTAATTAAATAAACCTCCTTAAAATAATTTATTATAATAATTTATTTTCCATTTTACAATTTGATCATTTTTCTTATTTAGGTTAATCAAGAATTATTTTTTTTTAGGATGTTACAAATTTCAAGACCATATGTATGTTTAACCCAAAATACAACCAATTATATAAATCTAGAGCATTAATTTATTACAATCATAACTAGGCGTTTACCCGCACAATTGCTTTGTTTAGGTGATGTTATGTCATCCAAATGTTATTAGTTTTTATATATGTTTATAGATATTGCCCATTCAATGGCTAAATCAATTTGGACTAAAAATATCTCAACTATAATCATCATTCTCTTCCTATAGAGAAGTCTGAATTGTTGGATTACTTTCAAATGTAAATTCAAGTTGAGAGTAGGATTCCTTTCCAAAAGAAAATAAGTTTAGAGTTGGTTATTGATAATTGAAATTTTAAATTTTAAGGACTTTTTCGTAAACAAAACTTGTTAAACTGTAAATTACATAAGAAAAATAATCCCCCAACACTTTTTCCGGTTCTGTCAAAATTCTTGGTTTCCTCATTCTTCAGCTCATGGTTTTTAGAATTGGAGTGGACTAGTCTATCGGACCATATTACTCAAAAACAAGCTACCAATTCGGTTTGATTACATGATTAGCTAGTAAATTAAACAAAAATGGGTTAAATATTAGAATTGGCGGATCAGACCAACTCCCTGTAATAATGAAAAACTTAACCTGCCTATCCTTTACGACTTCCTCACTTTCCCTTTCACGTTTCATTTTCATTCAAAAAAAATAAGAGAGCTCAAAGACACTGATGATATCGCTCCTATAGAGGTCAATACTAGATAAGCCATAAGATCGAATCCCTCTGTTTGGGCCAGGCTAAGGCCCAAGATCAATATAAGCTCGATCAGATGGTTGAGGTCAGGAGGTCAGCATACGATGGCCGACCTCGAGAACGCTCAGGTCGGTACCTAGTGGTCATCCAAGCATTCGCTCCTAGATCTGTTCAGGTCATGCCTTCGATAATCATTACTTACAGTTTGGGCAGGCGGACACGCCACCCATACTCTAACACGCATGGGCTTCTAAATATACATTACAGTCATCATTACGGAGAGTTGACATTTATTGTCATCATTACATGAGAGTTGTCATTACTGTCATTATTACAGGGAGTTAACGTATAAGCAACCCTTAATAATCCCCTACTATATATACCTCAAAAACCTACTTTTAACGGGTAATCTCTCTTAATATTCCTAAGACTTATATTCTTTCCATTCTCCTTTCTATCGACTAATCTCAGGTCTGACTTAGGCATTGGAGTGTTTGCTAAGACAGCACCCTTGCTCGTTCCTCTGTTTTCAGGATCGCCTCGCTCAGACCTAATCGTTGGCTACCTCAAGGTGAACCACAGCTCGAGTCCGTTTCCTCTTTTTAGCCCTGGAAACATCAGACACCACTGCGTGACCTCTCTCCTTCCAAATGAACCTTCCACCTCCGTTGCCGCCCAATCCCATTGTTGTTGCTGCCTCCTCTGCAGATGAGGGAGCAACTAATCCTAAAACGATTTCTTCCACTCCCCAAAAGTGTTGAAGATTTTGGAAGCTTTTATTTAGGGCATTTGTCTCTTTTTGTATTTTACTTTCTTTTTTGTTTCAGTTGGAAGATTTTGGTGTATATTTCTTATCTAATTTGTTTGGAAAACTAAAATCAAATAAGATTTTGAATATCTGATTGTTGTCTGTTGGCATATAAATTCACAGGTGCATCTTTGTTTAATGTATGAGTTTGATGTTGTACAATTGGTCTTTGTTTCCAAGCAGACTTGCATTTTAATTATGTGTTATTGTTACTTTGAGGCGAGCAAATAAAAACTGAAATTGAAGAACCGAACCAGATTTTCGATTTATCGGTTATGCTATTCGCTTTGAGGTTTGCTGAATTTGTTAGGCCATCTCCAACGTATTCTCTATTTTACAATGTACTTTCCTCTATTTTGGAGTATCTACAGTAAAATACAGTAAATTCATCTCTAACGTATTACTCTATTTTCATATCTAAAAAGAATATTTTCTGCATATTCTCTTTACACATAATTATATATAATTTTATAGTTCACTCCAAAAAGAAAACTTTTATTTTTTTATTTTTTTAAATACAGAGTGAACAGTGACTCTCCAAATTTGGAGAGTCACTGTTCACAGTCCACCAAAATGAAGAATAAAATGGAGTACATTGGAGAGGTGAATAGTGCTAATTTTACTGCAAAAAGGACAAATGGAGTGCAAAATGAGGAACATTGGAGATGACCTTAAACAAGGTGGTTAGTTCGGTTTCTGTTTTTGTGGCTCAGAAACCAAACCGAAAACCAAAAGGATGATGAACCAGGTCGGCAGGCCCTGGACTACGCCGTTTTGATCCATTAAATAACAAAATAGAGCTGCCAGAGAAACCTAACCTTCGATTTTCTAGTCCTCTCTCTCTCTCTCTCTACGCTGCCCCCAAAACATCCCCATCAACGCCTGCCAGCAGCCCTCACCCTCCGACCGACGGCGAACCCGTCCCAGAAATAGACGCGACGCCCGCCCGCAGCAGCAGCTCACCTCTCGTCTCCTTCGTTCTGCTGACAGTTTGTCGTTGTGGTTGAAGAAGCTTTATCGAGTCGAGTTCTTCAATTTTCCAGGTCAGTTTTCTTCTTAAACCTTCATGTTTGTTTTCGTTTCATTATTTGGATGTAAGGTTTGAGTGCTGTTTTTAGTTTTTGTTTGTTGGTTTTTGTTAATACTATTTGAGGAAAAATATATACCAGAGGGTTGTTTTGTTCATATTTTTGTTGTGAGTTAATATTATATGTCCATATTAAAGCATATTTCATGTCAAATTTCAATTTCAGAGTTTCAGTGAAATGGTTTTGTAGTATATGACCAACATGATGGAACTCTGTGATTGAAATAGTTTTCTGTGACTGTGAGGATGAATTGGTTCTGTGGTTGAAATGGTCCAAATTCTTCGGGTTCTATGTGGTTGAAATGGTATGAATTGAACAATTTCAGTTTGTCTAATTGTATGAAATTGGTCTGTTTTGGTAATTGGTGAAAGGGGTTTGTTTTAAATGAAAGTGGTTCATTGGTGAAAGTGGTTCTGTTTTCATAATTGTACAATTTCAATTTGTCTAAGCAAAGGCGTAAATCAGTTGCAAAAGTTTTTTGGGAGTCCTGCATTCTGTCGGTTTGTGTGTAAAAACTGAACCAAACCAACTTCTGCGGTCAGTTTGGTTCGGTTTTTCCAGTATGTTGTTCAATGTTCAGTTCGAGATTTTGATGAAGTGACAGTTTCTGTTTTTGATCGGTTCAGTTTGGTTTTTTAACCAAACTGCTGTTGATCTCACCTGGTGCTGAGATTTGTTTGTTTAATGCTCACTTTCATTATTCTCCAATAAAATTCTGCTTATACCAAATTATGATTTCGTATGTGATTTGGATTTGCTTTGTTTTTACTTTTAATAGGGTAGAGCCAATAAGAAATATATTCTGCAGTTTCTAACATTTTTCTAGCTTTTAGGCCTAACTTTCACAAGTAAGACTGTTATGTTTTTGCTTTATTATTTTCATTCATCAGTTATTGGTCCTCTATTCTCTTCTCCATTTTCCCAAGCTTCATGCCAAATATCTTTCAAACCCTTAAAATCCCAAATATTTCTTTTCATCTGTTTGATTAAAGTTTCTTATTGTTAATGATGTACATTAAAAAAAATTGCGGATATACATTTTTATATTAAAACCCGGTTGAACCGCTTCAACCAGTTTGACCATGAACAATTATCATACCGGTTTGATCTCTGGTCCAGTTATGAAAATACTGCTTCAGCTTGGTAAAACCCTTTGTTGTTCTATTGCAGCTTCTGCCCCATTTGTTGCTTCGCCTGTTCTATTGCAGCTTTCACCTTTTTCTTATTCAAGCCTCTTGTTAGTCTTTCCTTTAATCCCTAATTGATTAATTGAACTAGTCATCATCAAACACCACCAAGTTTCATGTATGTTTTTTTCTTTCTTTATTTTTAAGTTTAGGGGTAAGTATTTTTCTTTTTTTTTTTTTTTATTTCCGTTCAAAATTTTTGGTTTGTTTCTGTGGATGTTGTATTTGCTTAGGTTTCCGTCTTAATTTCCTGTTGAAATTGATTAAAGCAGGATTATTTTCTATTTAGATTGGTTTTGCTTTATGTTTTTGTTGGGAAATCATATTGGTCATTCAAATTTCAGCATATAGGAGTTTCTAAAAACACTAACACTTAAACTAGATTTTTGTTTATGTTTTTTAATCTCTTGGAATATGGCAATTTGTCTTCACCCGACAACCTTAAAGAATTGAAATTTGAGATTGTTCTAGTCTGTATTGATGGCGAGAGTACTCTGGTTTAACGATTCCATTGGTGTGATGTTGTAAGAATTAGCTATTTAGAGAAGTGATCTGTTGTTTTGAGAATTAGGGTAACTGTTATTTTGGGGATTTATTGTCTGTCTTTCTGGACATTGCCTTCCTCTTAATCTATTTTGTTTTTCTAACTTGATGAGCCTCACCAATTGACCCAATATGTTCAAGTTACTGACTTAATTTTTTTTGGGGGATGAATACAAGTATTTGTAATATTGCAGATTTTGAAATTTAATTGATGTGTTTAATTAAATCAATTTGCTTTTTAATTGTAGATATAATTTTTATTGAAGAGTACTATGGATATTGATGTTGATCACTATACTGTTCTGGGCCTACCTTCTGGGGAGGAGGGGGCTAAGCTTACAGAAAAGGAGATATCAAGAGCTTATAAATTGAAGGCTTTAGAGCTGCATCCGGATAAGAGGCCAGATGACCCAAATGCCCATGCCAACTTCCAAAAGCTCAAGTCATCATATGAGATTTTGAAGGATGAAAAAGCACGCAAATTGTTTGATGATCTCCTCCGAGTCAAGCGTGAACGTTATGTTCGTGCATCTCAAAAGGATGCCAAGCGGCAAAAGATGGTTTCTGATCTTGAAAAGAGAGAGCAGGCAGCATTTGCACCAGACCCTGCTGCCAAGGCACGAGAAGAAGAGGATAGGATTGCTAGGAAACTTAAAGAAGAGATTGCAAGAATACGTGCAATGCATGCAAAAAAGGGAACGCCGCCAGAATCAGCCCCAAAGAGAGGGACTGCGGGAGAGACAAAGGAGGGTGTGAGCAATACAGATAGGGAGAGAATGCTCAAGGTTTCTTGGGAAAAAGTTGGTGAGGATTACACCTCAGAAAGTTTGAGAGACATCTTTTCAAAGTTTGGTCAGGTTGAAGATGTAGTAATAAGTAGTTCCAAGAAAAAGCATTCTGCACTCATTCAAATGGCAACTAAGGAAGCAGCTGTGAGTATATTAGTCATTTTTCTTAAAAGTTATTTGTCTTTGCACATCTTTGATCTTTCAATCACTTGATGGATGATGTTTCTTGTTAGGTTGCTGCTATGGGAAGTGTGTCTGGCTATCCTTCCAATCCTTTGCTTGTGCTACCTGTTAAACCGACTACTGCAACAGGATTTTCAAGTGCACAGCAGTCCATGGAATCCAGTAGTCTTTATAATTTGGTTGGCAAAAATTATAATGCATATGAAGATTCTGTCTTAGAGAAACTCCAAAAGGTAAGATCTTTTTTAATCATTTTTTGCAGTATTTGTTTCTTCATAGAATCCTTTTTGTTTCTTTCTATAGCATATGCTTTGCTGTCTGCTTTGTTCTAATTTTGTGTATAGATTTGACTGCTATATTTTGTTTAGCATGTGGAATAACGGATAATTGAGCCATACACTCTCTTCTTTGTGGGGTTATTACAGATTGAAACCCCTAGTAAAAATGTTACTATGTTAAACTATAGAAATTGATGCCCTCATTGAGTTTTATTTTCTGAAGTTCTCATCCTATATCTTTTTATTTTATTTTTTAGAAGCAAGAGAATATGATGGTTAATCAGTTACCCGAATTGGCTGATTGCTCACCCCTAACTATGGCCGCTAATCTGTGCATGCAATATCAAACTAATTTGAAAAGAGTGAAGAATAACTACTTCCCAGAATTAGGTGATGGCATTTTTGCACAATGCTCGTCCAGTACTCCAATTCAGTTATGATTCAGGAAACCAATGTGAACATGAGATAGCAACATTTTACAGTGACATATGATCAGCTGTTGCTGTTTGGCTTCTTCTTAAAATTTCTAATCCATGGTTAGGCATGAATGAGCGAGTATATGGGATGATTTTTTGAAAGACAACCAAAAAAGGATGAGATTCGTGGATGCATGGATTGTGAGAGAAAAAAAAAAACCTAATCATTGTCAGCTTATTTGTCGGGCTAGGAACAAGTTTATGTGTTCTTTATCTAATAACTGTATTGTGGATGTTTTATATAAGTATCCTCCATCTCTAGCAACTATTCATCCGTATGCTCTTTGTTGGAAGTTTTGAAGCTTGAAGATCATGGTTTTTAAGCTAATAAAGGGATGTCATCAAGATTCCCTTTTTGTGGCAATTATAGATCTTAGGAGTCAATTTTGATTGGTCAATAAAAATGTATTTCAAGAAAGGGGGGGATACTAGAGAAAAGGTTATACAAAGCTATATGTGTATTAAGACTAGAAATACATGATTTTGGGAACTAGAACTTTATCTGGCTGGCTTGAAAAGAGGTCAAAATACTAGCTTCATTAAGATCCCTACCCCTTTTACCCTGAGATTCTAGAGAGGCGTAACAGTTATTTCGGGTTTACCTGTAATTCCAGCCATTGGGATACCTACAGTTGCAGCCTCTACTTCCTTCCTTGGAATCTAGTTTCAGTACTATATGGTTACTTATCATGAGATTTACGAACACTATCTAATAGTAAGAAATATGAAAAAAAGAAATTATTTTTATATACATTTGAACTACTGTTGGTCGTATTTCTCTTTATTGAAAAATAGAAGAAGCTATCCAAGGGTTTTGTCAAGCCTGCTCAGATGGTATCTAATCGGATCTAGGTTAAGTAATTCTACAAAATCAGCATGAATTCCGATTTTACAATAAATGATGAAATAATGGTAGCAGCATTATGCAGATAAAATCTGACAATTTAAATCATTTTGAAAGTGAATATTGTGTATATTGCGTTGGATGTGCCTAGAAGCTACAAGAACACACTTTTTTTCCTCTGGACGATTTAGATACTGGTGTCCTGGAATCAACTTGTACATACATGTCTAGAAAGATTATGAGCATTGCACATGCATTGCAAGTACTTGTTTGACATTCATATGATCCATATGCAGACCCGATTAGGTGGTTATAGCAAATAAATTCTATGGTATCAGTGGCAGCAATGTTAAAGCTACTTTTGTCCTCTTCCTTTTTTTGGAGAAAAGAAAAAGTAAATAAAATTTATTTAACAAATTATAGGATCAGACCCAATACCTAGAATATTGAACCATTATTTCACCTTTTCTGTCAACCTCTCTCTCTAATTCTAAGTTTGCCCCTACCCCTGGAGTTGCAGCATACGAGTGTTCTTCAAAATATGTCTAAGTGGGCATGCTTTAATTCTTTGGTTTGCACCTTGTTTCTTTTTCATATTCTGACTTTCTGATTACTTATATCTGCTTTTAAACAGGCTGCAGCTGCTAAAACCCAGTAATGATGTTGAGAAGTATGTTGAACATCTTTCTATCATGTCTCTTCCATACTGAAATGTAAAGGTAATTAAGGGATGAAATGTTCCAGTAACACCTTACATTTTTCATTGGCTCAGTTTTTTTACTTTTTGAATTTTGCTTGGAGTAGCTCCACATGAAAATATTTTTTCCCTTAGCATAGATTTCAGTTGTGTTGTGGCTGGAAACATAACATGCTACCGCCCCTTTTCATTTATTGAACCACGATGAATAGGGCTTGAGAGAAAACTATGAATTTACAATATTGTTGGTTGTTGGCAATGGTTTTGCAGGAGAGATTTGTATTGTGTTGCAAAATGCGGCTTTGTGGAAGCTTCCATAGATCTCAATACTGTTTTTTCTGTTGGACTGTATAGAATTCAATTACCCATGTGTCATATGAATGTATAAGCAGATGATGGGGAGGATAGAATAGCACAATGTGTTCCGTTGGTTATCTAATACTAGTAGTACTAGTTTTAAAAGGGGAATTTATTTCCTGTCAATAGTATTTTATTTTGTCATTAAGAATTCAGCCATTCTACTTTACATATAGATTTTTTGCCTTTATATGGGGAAAAGGTTCAATTTGACCCTTGAACCATGTAATCAATTTAATCGGATTTTAATTTTATCCTTTCTATCAATTTACCCTTCTGTTTGGCTAATTTTTGGCAAATTGGCCAAATTCATTGGTCATGTGAATTTATTTCTCCTCTTTTTATTATCTATTAGTTTTGTTGCATCTATTATGGATATTGGGAGGGAATAGTTTCTGGGAATACTTTCTGCGTGTATGAATAGAGTATTCTTGATTATTTGTGTTTAGGAGAAAAGTGAGATGGTTTTGATATCTCTCTTAGTTATTAGTGATACAAAATTGAAGAAAATGAAGGATTTGGGTTATAGGAGGAAAAGATTGAGACCAAAGACGGGTTGTCTAATCTAATTACATGTACTTTGGTACAGGGGTTAACCGAAGATTAAAATTACAGGAGTAACCGTTAACCTCTTTTGGAGCCGTTCAGCAATAGCATCAGTACTCACCAACCAGGGTAGAGGCAAATCTCGTGGTGGGGAACAGCAGTTTGAGAGCCTAGTGTCCCTCCCATTCGTCCCAAGCGGGGTGACATTGATGTTCTCCTCTTGTTGGAGCGAGGAATGGGACTCAGACCATTGCTTTAAAGATGGGATGGGGTCTTTTCTTATTCATTACTTTTCCACCTTCAGTAGCCATATTTGGGGAATAGCCTACTAAAGTTTACACTTGTTATGGCTTTTGGGCATTGGAGGATCCGAATCCCGGGATCCCGAGGCGGCTCCCAATTCGAAGCTCCGTCCCTGTATTTTTTTATTTCTTAAAAATTCTTCTCATCTCTTTGTAATGTTTGTCAAATTTGTTTCATATTTTGCTTTTGTTCCTTTGATTTTCAGGTGAGTTTGTGGCTATCATGCAATATGTTGAATGCATGTGAACTGTTTGATGGAATGCTTAAGTGAAAAGTCATTGCATTTATTACTCTTTTTTTTTTATCAAAGTCATTGCATTTATTTGATAGAAGCAAATTCATTGAGAGCATATTAACTTGAATCGCATAAGATATTATCTTATTATTTAAATTATACTTCATGAGAAAATAAAAGAAGGAATAAAGAGTTTTCAAATACATTCATAGCTTTCGAAACTTTAATAAAGGTAACAAATTTCTAAACGAACCTTTTGATAATTTGAAGGATTTGATTGAAATTAGTTAGGATCAAAATAATAAATTGAAGATTTTATGGAGGATGTTATATTTAATCCAAATACACGTGAGCTTGATTAATAATAGGCAATAAGACTTTTATATTAATGGTTGTTTGGCTTAGGTTTTAAAAAAAATAATAATATTTTATGTTAATCTCTATCCTCTTAATAGCGTAATAATTTGTAATTTGTGAGATTCACGTGAAAGGAAGATGCATTATGGGGTTGATTAGATTGGCCAATGATTCATTTGCGGTAGATGTTTAATTGCAAACTTCAGTTTACTGTAAGTTTTTTATGATTCGGTTGACTATAAGTGTTTATAGAGAAAAGGAAGGAAGACATAGGTGATGCTGTAACTACTATTGCAGAGGTTATATGAGCAAATTTCTGCTAAATTTTCATTTGGTTATTTTAGAAGTAGTAGTTTTTCTTACTATGTTAACTCGTTTTAAATTTTTGTTATTTATGTTATAATTAGTTTGTATATTATAAAATTTATATAAAAATAATAAAATTCTTATCTAATTGTTATTAGTTAAAAAATTTTAAAAAATATTATTACTTATAAGAATATAATTAAATTTTTAGATTTTTATAAAAAATAAAATTTATAAAAGTAAATTTATTTATTTATATTTATATTTTTATTTTAAAAATGTTATAATTTTTATTTTATTAAATTTATTTATCATACAAATATTTTATTTTATAATAATTTCAACTGTAAAATTTTATGTTTGTTAATAATTAAAATAATATATTGTATATGTTACAAAATAATACTAATTAATTAGATAAATAATTAAAATAATATATTGTATAAATTAATTAATTTAGTAGTTTTGTAAAAATTATACTTGTTTTAAATATTCATTGTTATCAT